>VWZS01003373.1:1342418-1372462 GCA_013397075.1 Rhabdornis inornatus | reverse complement strand
AGCGCCCGCCGAGCCCCGGAGCCCCCGGACACCCCCAGACACCCCCGGACACCCCCAGACACCCCCAGACAGGGGGGCGCTTCTTCCTCGGGAGCCCCGGCGAGGGGGCGGGAGGAGGGGGGGATAATTTCCAGCTCCGGCTGTACAGCATCCACACACATCCACACACGCACACCTTCTCCCATAGTTTTTTCTCGTCCTGTCGAAATCCCAGAGGAGGCTCCCCGGCCCGGGAAAGTTGGAGGGAGCCGTTCCATGCCCCGGGCGGCTCTTTGTGCCCCCTGTCCGTCTGTCCGAGCTGCTCCCCTCTCCCGAAGGGCAGCCGGGACGCTCCGATCCCCGCTCCGATCCCCGCTCCGCCCGGCCCTGCGGCCGCGGCAGAGCGCCTGCGGAGCGGGGGGAACCTTGTCCCAGCCAAACTCCAGAGCGACCCGGGGTGGGCTCGCTCCCTTCCTCACCGCCTCCTCCTCGCCCTCTGATTGCGGCTGGACAGCCAGGGGGTCGAGGAAAGATGAAAAAAAAAAAATAAAATAATAGGAGGAACAACAAAGGTTAAGAGAATACTAAAACCCTAAGGAGAAAAAGGAAGAAAAAGTAAAGAAGAGAGGAAAAAAAAAAGAAGAAAAAAGGAAAGGGGAAAAAGAAGAAATAAAGAAAGGAAACAAAAATAAAGAAAATGAGAAAAGAAAAAGGAGAGGGAGAAAGAGGGGGGGAAAGGAAAAAAGCAGAAGAAAAAGTCCGCGAAGGAGAGGTCGGGTTACCTTGCAGCGTGGAGGAGCTCTCGACTGCCTTCCTGGCGACGGGACTTCCCTGCCCCGCCGGTGCGCCGCTCACATCCCCGCGCCCCGCGTTCCGCTGCCGCGGAGGGAGCTGCGCTCGCTCCGGTCTCCGGCTGCGGAGAGAGGCGCGGGCTGGGGGGGCTGCGCGGCCGCAGGCGGAGGAGGAGGAGGAGGCGGAGGAGGAGGCGGAGGGGGAGGAAGGAGCCCCGCGGCCGCCCCGCTCCCCGGAGCTGCCCGCGGGAAGTGGCCGGCGCTGCCCCTGGCTCGGCTGCCCGCGGATGTCGCGGCGGGTCTGGCGCTGCCGCGGGGACCTGCGGGAGGCGATTGGAGCCGGGAGCTGCGCCCTCCTGCGCCGCCCCCGCCCTCCTTCCCGGGGAACCCCCCGCCCCAGCTGCGCCCCCGGGCTCCACGCAGCCCCCCGGCTACGGGAGAGCAACCGCGGGTCTCCCCTCCGCAGGGCTGGTCACAGCTCGGGAGGATTCCAAAACGCACCACATGGGCTGCCAGAGGATGGGCTGCTGAGGCAGACCAAAAGTCACACCGGAGAGCAGAAGCGGTCCTTTATTCAATAAAAGGGTACGAAGATGAAAGCTGAATTTCTTTGGAAGGCTCGATTTTAGTTAATACACATGCTGAGACTAATGTCAGAGCTACTTTTATGAGGGCAAACAGTAGTTTCCTAGAGGGTTTGTGTAAGACTTTGGAAAAACAACCAAATAATAAAGGGCTTTACATCCACCTTTAAAGATCATTTTAGTGTTCATAAAAGCTGCCAGGCTTGCTAGAATACTCCCCATCCACAAAACAACAACTGCAAAGGCAGCAGCAGGACAAGGCATCCATCCTTTCTGCCAGCAAATTTGTCTCGGTCTTGACCTGAAGTAACCAGGAGGGCAGGTATTTCTTTTTCACCATTCCTGTGCTAGCCGTCATCTTTCTGCACAGAATGGGAAAGCAGCAAACTTGCACCAACTTTGACGATGTGTTTGTATGATAAAGAGAGGGAAAGTTGTCCACTTGGGTATGAGAAGGTTATTACCTCTCTAATAGCTCCCAGTAGTAATAACTCCTTTTTGCTGCCAGCACACAGCCCATTCCCTGTCTCAGTTAAATTGGTAAATCTCAAGCAACGCCACTAAGCAGAGCTGTGCCCTATCAGTCTGTGGCCAAGCCAGTGAGTGGCAGTAGGAGACTCTAAATCTCGTTATCAATTACCTGGGACACTGCCAGTCCCTCAACAATTAAATCCTGAGGTGAAGATTCAGATTATACAGTCAAGATTTGTTTTGGGTGGGTTTTTTTTCTGTTTTCTTTTTTTCTCTCCAGGTTTGCACTAATGATTATTTGCAGAACTAAGGACTTACTGGCTGGTTTTCTGGCCCTGCATTTTTCATATTGATCGTAACATAGTCATTTCAGCATTACAGAAGAAAAAGGGCAGTCAGATCTCTGGAGAGAAGTTGTTGGAAGTTTGAATGCTGGCAAAGTGCCCAAAACAAATGACGAATTACAGCTATGATAAATGAATACTTGGGTGTGTTGGGAAGCCATGCAATGTTGTCCCAGTTTTCTCTCTTGCATCTTTGAGCTCATCCTCAGGCTGATGGAGCATTTTTAATGTTACAGTTGGAGGAGGCAGGAATGTCTTTTGTCAGCATTACTGGTCAGCCACAGAGACTCGGCACACTTCTGGCAAAAATAAGGCAAGAAAGACCCCTCAGTATCACTTTTCCCTAACACTAGGACAGAATACTTGTAATAACCTCTGGAAAGTTATCAGAACACCATTACTGCTTTGAGTATGATTGCAAGAGCAATGACCTCTTGCTAGAATTGAGCTGGTTACTAAATCAATGCACTTGCTTCTTGTAGGATATGCACACATCTCCATTCCTCTGCTTCAACATTGTATACTTGGAATAAGTCTGATTGCAGTCTTAAAGGCTAAATAGATGCCATTTGAAAAGTTTGCATTTCAGTTTGAGCATAG
The DNA here is from genome assembly GCA_013397075.1 of Rhabdornis inornatus. Lineage (NCBI taxonomy): Eukaryota > Metazoa > Chordata > Aves > Passeriformes > Rhabdornithidae > Rhabdornis > Rhabdornis inornatus. Next base: position 1,369,693 of record VWZS01003373.1, on the reverse strand, counting down.
TCTGTGAGTTTGTTTTTCTTCTCTGAAGCTGGACTGCAGGAGGGGGGGAAAAATTCAGGATAAAATATATAAGACAGCTTTAATAGAATGGCAGCTCTAATGGATGTCCTTTGATTATTGCATGTACCACAGTACCATGAAAATAAAATGCAGTACTCTCTATTGCTTAAGTTTATAATTTAAGGTTAATATATAGAAGATAATGCAGCACTCCTATATGGCACAGATAACAAGAGAATTGTATGATACACAGAGTAAGCGCTAGAACAAATTCATGCATTTAATAAATGAACTGCTCAGTTTCACATACACAGCCAAATGAGTTATCCAAACATTGTGTTTACTAAAGCAGATGTGGCTGCACACTTTAAATTCTGTCTCATGTGTTGTCTTCTTTCACAGGGACATGATCCAGTAATGTACCTGTGACTTTTCTGAGACCTGTGCTACACAGTGAAATAGGAGGAACTTACATTTTCACTGTCTCATGCTCCCCTCCCCAATACACAGCTGAACGACACAATCTGAAGAGCACTTTCCTCTGCCTCTGAAATGGGAGTTGAGAGAATGTGGCAAAGAGTGTGTTCATCAACTCACCTGTCACATCTTTGTATGTTATCAACCACCAGGCTTTTTCAGCAAAAATGAGAGAAGGTTTCAAACATTCATATGTGAAATGCACATACAGGACAGGTGGATGAAGAAGTGTCTCACCTCCTTCCTCAAAAACATGAAATAAGATTATAATTTAAAATTAAAAAAACAAAATCTAACTATTAAACCTTATGTGAACCATAAAAATCAATTGTTGAATCTAGAGCATTTATTAAGCACAGTTGTGATTGTGTCCTTGCATGAAAGAAGTGAATCTTTCCTCTCCAATACTTCTCCTTGCCACCATACTGTACATAATTCTAAAACTATACAGAGTTAAAAAAAAAAACAAAACACTAGAAAATGCAGCATGCTGAGTTGTTTTAAAATTTAGAGGCTTTCTGAGAGATGAAAGAAGCATTTTGCTATCAGTGTTTGAACAAGAGAATTTTGTATGCTGCAAGGTATTTACACTGTTCTCCTACCAGGAAGACTTTGAAGATGAAGCATTATATATGGATATTGTTTATGTGTTCATATAGCTTTCTGTCGTGCAGGACTGAAACAAGACATGAGTTACAAGTTTCCTAAATGACAGAGGTGAAGGAGCAAGAGAGGAGAAAGCAGGAAAACAACTATTTTCCACTTTTATGTTATTGCATGTCATACAACAGCTTTTATGTTTCTCTCTTATACCCCTGCCTCACTTTATCCAGCTCTGTTCATTTTTCTTCTGACAAGAAAAGAGGGTTTGGATTTTGCAGGCGTGGGCTGTGTGTGGTGTCACTTCAGAGGTGGCTAACAAGAAACACCCACTCTTTACAAATACTAGAATGGTATATTTGCACCAAGAGATGGTGGAGGAATTGATATGATGGAATTTTTGCAGCACCTCTGTGGCTTTTTAAAATATTGGGTGTTTGTTTAACCATTGATTTGCTTTTGTAGTTAACCATGACCTAAACGGTATTGGTTTGTATTTGCAATAAATCACGGCTTTTTAAAATGCAGCAATTGTTAAGGGCACTTAAAACAGAATCTATTTGAGAAGGCAAAAAAGTGAATATTAACTAAAAAGGATTCCATATGCCAAACAATAAAATGAATCTATGACCCAAAAGCAGTAGGTTTCCAAAGCAATAAAACAATATTGCACATTGCTGAAGAAGTGACATAGCAAGACAATGCATCTCTAATAAGAATGGTGAAAGGAATATGTGCAGTCGTAAAGTCACATCCATCTCTTTAAAATGTTACTAAACCAGTAATAGGAATAGCTTTCAAGTTGTCATGTCCACAGCGAAGAATATCAGCTGTACTTGCAGCCAAGAAAGCTCAGACTGTTATGTGCTACAATGGTGAAACTCCTGAATGCTTTAAAAAGCATGTATGCACACAAAATCCAGTGGAGAACTTTATAAGATTTCAGCACAAAGACATGTATATGGCTGTACTCGTTCTGCCACGTGTATACAGATGTACCCCAGAACCTCTCACTCAGCAGGCTCCAAGACATGACTTTCTCTGTCTCATGCTTTTCTTTTGGCCTTCACTCTCTTTCTCTTCCAGGGAACCAGTGATGGGTCCCCAAGGCCTTGCTTGGGAGTAAGGCCTGATTTTAATCCTTCTCAAGGGGTTATCTGAGTTTACCACTGTCAGAAAAATTTTGTAAAGTTTTCCTTCCTCACAAAAGAGGGATCCCCTCCCTCTTTGCTCTGCTTCTTTTCTTGTTTTGCCTTATTCAGTCACTTAATACAGTGATTTATCTCCTTTGTTGCTTATGTAGTGTGGGGAAGGCCAATCTGACATGGCTTTCTTCTTAGTCACCTTTTCTTCTATATTAATTAAAGAAAATCTTATTCAAGCGTATATTCAAATCTCGTGGCTGTCTGAAAGTACAGCCTTGTTTTGGGGTATCTCCTGCTCTTTAAAAAAAAAGTCTTTGTCTCTGTTACCTCTCCTTAAACTTAATTATAAGTTTATAATTTTAGTCGTGTTTTAGTCTATTGTTTCTTGGAAGGTCTGTAAGATTCAGCATCTTCTTTTTCAATGGCTGTTCATAAGGAAGAGTTTAAATTGAATATGGACTTCTATTTCTGCTAAAAAGACCATGACTGTGGTCTACTCCATCAGTGTCTTCAGAAAAGTAATTTGTGGTCTGGATTCACTGGGGAAAATACTCTCTTTTTCTCCTGCTGAGAGATGCATCAGCTTTTCCTTCACACAAGCCTTTAAAACTCCACAGCAGTGGCAGGGAATCCCAAGAGTAGGAATCAACTTTACAGCTCTGGACTTTATTAATTTAGTTTGAAACCTGATTTGGTTTCAAGACAGCAGCAAGAAAGTTTACCAAGTCCTATTGGCATCTCAAAATGTCACCTCAGATGGAGGGCACCAGGAGACTTACATGGCTGAAAGTCTCAGAGGGAGCTGCCAAGGAACTGCCTCGTCATCTTGGCCTCAGCCTGGCCTCTCCCTGACTGCACCACTTCATTTTGCTCATTTTTATCAGGGCATGTGGAATTTCCAAATGAAAACAAATGAAAAATACACACAACTGTATTATTACAACTCTACCTACTCTTAACAATTTTTCTCCCACAACATTTCTAATGGAAAGCTGATGAGCAGATTTTCTGCTCTTCCAGGCATTTACTAAACCAATTGTGAATATCTCTAACTGCGCCACTTAGGTAAAAGAAGGGAATTATTTGCTGTGGTACCTGTACCACAGGACATGAAGTGTGTACTATGGACAAATCACAGGTAGGATGCTGGTTGGTAAACAAGCAGTTGTCAAATTGCTAGCTACACCCTTGTCTGCAGTGAGACAACTGTAGGTAATGAAGGATTGTCTTCTTGCCATGCATGATGAGAGGGGCTAATAGAAAAGAAATAAACTGAAGAAGGAAAAACACTTCAGATGTCTCTATATGAATAGAAAAAGGAACAGGCTTCTATTGTCAGAACTTATGTCAGTGACATCTGTGCTTGGGCTGCTTTTCCTGCTTGCACTGAATGTCACAATACAAAATGCAGCATAACTCTGATTGCCCAGCACTGTTCATGTTCTCTCTATGCGAACTGAGCAGGGATTTTTCTTCGAATATATCATTTACAGCTTGCTACAGCAATTCTGCAAAGTCAATACATATCCTTAGCACAAAGCAGAGAATGAAGGGCATTATGGAGAAAAAGATAAAGATACTACATTGACAGAGAAAGATGAATTCCACTGCACAAGCACATTACAGGTTCCATTCAGAGGAATAAAATTACTCTTTTTTTCAAACAGAAAGTATTTTTCAAAATACATTTAATATGGTTATATTTAAAAAGATCTTGTGTGCAGCTTATATGTTGCTACTGACAAACTCAGGCACTGAATTATCATATGATTATCTATTGTGCAAAGAAGATCTATTTATTGATTCAGATGTATTTGCAAGGCAAGGTTTGTAGACACAGGTAATATTTTTTATTAGACCAACCGATTAGAATGAAAAGATGGATCAGGAACACAAGACCTTCGCAGAGTAAAAAAGAGTCTATTTTTTTCCCCTAGGTGCTCAAACTGGCTAAATAAAAGATGTTATTTCTCCTGGCAAACTTAGCTGCTGTTACAATCTTATATCACCATGACTGTTACAATGCTGTTGCTTATGTAATTATAAAATTTCTATCTGAAAACCTGGTTACTCCTCTGCATTATTAATAGTGTCTGACATTTTTTCACTACTGTATTGGGATTGCATTTAGACAAAATCTTCTCCTGACCACCTGAAATAATCAAATTGGAGCCTACTAGTGTTGAGGAAGGGTATGGAAAGCCACAGGATGGCTGTGCTAGAAGTGGTCTGCTAGAAAGCAGCCTACCCTTGGACCTGCAGGAGGTATACCCATCACTCCTGTGTCTTCTACAGGCACAAAAATAATTAGGGGATAATCTGCCACCTTTATATTTCCTTGAGATCACGGGTCTTGCTGGGAATGGCTTGGAGTCTTCTGAGTGGACTTTAAGACTAAGCAGGGAATAAATGAAAGATACAATGAAATGTAATGTTTAGGATTTCCAGTGGGTGCTTGCCTTGAGCTTCAGAAATGCACCAGAGCTAATCAGTTTTCTCTGGGAAGGGAACAGAGCATGGGAGATTGCTGGGGGACAAAAATGGGCGTGTGGACGTCTTTGCAGAAATGCCTCTGGGTGCTTTGAAGAACACTCCCTGACCTCCTGCTAGCAGGGTGGTGGGAAAAATGCCGAGCTGTCAACTGCATCAATTAAGAGAAGTTTTAGTCGCATCTCACCCCTTCACAATCCCCACTGACAGGCAAAAATTGAACACATCCCTAACTCTAGATGAGAGGAATCTATTTCATAGTGTGCTGCAGGCATGATCTAGACAAATTGCACCTATATTTTATTTGAACCCATCACAATACAACATAACAAGGCTTTTCAATTACCTCAACAAGCTACCAATACAACTTTATCATTTCAATTTTTCATCCTTTTTCTCCAACTCGGCATTTCTTCTATATATCACCATAAATCTCATCAGTTCCAGCCCAGTTTAGGCTAATAAATTTCAGTTACCAGCTCAAGCCTAATGAAAAGGGGAAGTTTGCATTGGAGAAAGGCAAAGGCATGGGTTGTTGCCTTGGGGCTGGAGTTCACCCTTCTGAACTGGGCAGTGGATGGGCTCATCCATCCCCATCACCTCGGGGATGGGTAGGGCACAGGGAGAGGCAGAATTCCCAAGTCCCATTGCAGTCAGCAGAGCTGCAGGGTTGGGCTGCCCCCAGGAACAGACCCATTTGTCCCCCTAAAGCCAAATTTAGGCAATGGTTTGAAACACACCGTGCCAGAGCACTGTCTTAGCTGGCAGGTGTAGAGCCCAAACACAGACCAGAGCTGCGACTCAGGACTAGGGCAATGCATTTTGCAACAGCAACTTTTATGGTCTTGTGGCATGCTACTCCTGTCTTTAAGGAGGAGGACAAGTTAAGCGGGAAAATACTAATTTGTATATTAGCTGGAAATGCACTGAGATCCCAACAGACAGAACGAGAAAAAACAAATTTTGTACCATAATCATGTTTTCTTCTGAAAGACACTGATAAAGCTTAAAGATTTCAAAGATTTTATGGATGCACAGAAAAGGCAAACAAGCTGAAATAATATTGCAAACCAGCAGACTTATATGTTTATTAATTCAGAATAAAATTTGCCATCTGCAACTGAACATTAAACTAAATAAATTCCACAAAATAAAAATTATTTTAGCTAAGAATTTTCATGGCACTGCTTTTTAAGTTCTGGTACTGAAATAACTCCACTGTAAATTAATATTTACAATAAAAGTATGCTCATAAAAGTTCCGAAGCATTTTCTAGTGACAGTCTGTTCAACTATTTAGTGATTCAAAAGCAAACTCTCCCAGAAAAGCTCCATATCAGCACAGTACATAAAATATAGAAATATATGAAAAATGACAAAGGCAGTATGTTACTTTTGTGGTGACACTAACTTGATTGTTAAGCTGGTTGAAGTAGCTTTTCATAAATGAAATATGTCCTCACTTTTCCTAGGATAGATAGAATAAGAGCAAAGTCAACAAAATGTCTCATCTTCATTTTCCTTTGAAGGCATTATTTTCTCTGGAATTATAGTAAAAATCTGCATTCAGCACATGCTAGCTAATTCTGAGGCACATGTTAACAAGCAGACACGTAAGGGGCTAATTTACATGCTTAAAGACAACTGAAACTTTGTTTTGCATACGCAAATACACCTGCCCAGGGTAAGAAGTGGGCTTTCCAGTGTACCTGTGTGGCAGCTGGGTTTACAGGCATTGAAAAAACAAAGTCTGATCTGCTACTACTGTCACTGTAGCTGTCATCACAGCACAATTCAGGCAGAAAACCTCAAGACACCTATCAGACCAAATCCTGTGGACCTTGCTCAAGCAAAAAATCTTGTTGATGTCAACAAACATTTTCCCCAAAGAACCTGTACACAATTGAGCTTTTTTTGTACATGCATATTTTAGTATCATTGAATATCTGCAAGAAAAACAAAATAGGTTTTTTCAAGTCAGGGATCAAGACATCGGGGAATGAAAAATGAAAAAAAAAACACCCCTCCTTTAAGTCCAGAAGGAGACTAGTTTTATAATTTTAGGATATGTTAGAAGGCTCTGAGTTTTCCAGATGAGTAAAGAGAACTGTTTGAAGAGTGAATTCTTTTAAAGACAAGTCACAATGCTCAGAAAAAGGAGTATTAACCACTCAGAATTTTCTTTCCTTTGAAGCAATATTTCTGATATGAGAAGTGTGCATTTAATATCCAAAGGGTTCAAAATAGTAACTGTTGGTCAATAAATCTGCACCTTGTGTGCTTTTTTAGGACTCTGCCCAGACCAGGGGCTGTTCTGTCAGAAACATTATGCCCTTAGGGCATAATTCTAGTTCTGGTCTGTTTGCTGGGGACGAAAACTTCAGTTTACCCATCTGGCTACCTCACTACCAGGGACCCCAGATTTAGGGTTTTTAGGTAAACAAACCATGATAAACTGATAGTGGCACAAAGGGTTTCATCCTTGATAGCCCCTTTGGGTCTAAGAGCTGGAGAGAACATCCCAGTCACCTTCTGCAGAGGAAGGGTACCTGCTAGAGATAAATCTAAGAGGGGCGAAGAGAACCTTTTCAGGAAGCACCTTACTGGTTGTCATAGTCAGAGCCCAGCTGAAAAATCATAAAAATGAAAGAGTTTCTAGAGATCTCAACATGCTTTCAAATTCAGTAGACAGTTTTAGCAACAATACAGAGAAGACAGGACATTTTCAAATGGTTTCAGAAATGCTGAAACAGTCCTCAGTCCAAAACAGCACTGCACATTTTAAGGTAGGATTTGTGTTTGCTTGGAACTGAAAGACATTTGGGAAAGAAAATTAAAAGACAAAAGATAAAAAATTTCCCAAGGACTTATAAATGAAATAAGGCATTTATTTTAAAGTAGCTGTAGAAGAGATATTGCTCTAATAAACTCTATCAGCTATTAATTTATATAATGTAAATGGTTTAATTAATGTTTAATGATACAGCACTTTCCACAGGAACTGATCTCCAAGTACACTTCTTTAGAAGAGGGTTATGATACTCAGATAAATACATTTGTGGGAGATGGAGAAAATGTGTGGTTCATGTAAATCCTTTTAGATCCAACAAAATCAAGAGAGTGATGCTGGTTTCCACAGGTTTACTATCTGCAAATTATATTACAAATGACATATTACCTTAGTGGTTATCTCATACATCTGTGCATATATATCTTGGTAGCTATTTTTGTTTTCTGACAGTATAAACTAACTTTGCAGAATCACTGAATTGCCTTTCTTGAGACAAGTACTTTTAAGCTACACTTTTTGCAGTCCTACCTCCAATGCTTTTTACTCTGAAGGCAAACCTCAGTAGTCTACTGGTTGTTCAGTTAGATAGCAAGACTCATGATAGAAAAAATGGAGATACAGTAAGTAAATGCAGATAACACTACCTAGTAAGGTAACTTTGTAAAGTATTCCCAAAACTCCAGCTGCTAAACTGCCTGTTGACATGGTAAAAACAAATTCAAAATTATTCAAAAGGTCTGTACCAAGACATATGTTCCAGTTGTACAGCAGTGTAAACACTATGTGTATCTCAGAAAGTAAATTAAAGACCTGAATAGCATTTACAGCTTTTCTTGCTTGATTTAGTATTTTTCCTTCTCTCAGATGATCTTCCAAGTGTCTTTCTTCCACACAATAGGGAAACAGAACAAAAGACATTTTCACTTCCAAAGCTCTCCAAAATGTGGAGTTTCAGATACAATTTTCCAAGTGCTTTGGAGGCTGTGTCAGTCACAGGGCTATTCTTGGCATAGCCACTGGCAATCCAAGAGCAAAGCAGAATGAATTCTGGAGCAAGAAGACAACGAAGTAAAATTGTAACTAGGTGGAATAGTCTTGTAGGAAAGAATGAATAAATCAAACGATCAGAGTGCTTGGCACAGAAGTGTCTGGCAAGTGGAGAGATACAACTTAATGTGGGTGATAAGATTTTATTTTCTTGAGCTATACCTTTAAATATCAGGAGTTTCTGACTTTTTGTGTTTGTCTCTTTCATGTGTTAGCTTTTGAAAATGGAGGGATGTTGTTTTCAGCTATAGCAAATTTGCTGCTCCTACAGCTTTAGCTCAAATCTCACCTATAGTGCTCTATTGCAATTAAACAAAACTCTGAGGTTCAACTTCAGCATAACTGTTTTCTGAACCAGTTACCTACATGCAAATTTATAATTTGCTTTCAATTTCTTCACTGGTTCCATCACATGGTACATGTACTCCAGGCAATTTAAGCTAACTCAGCAAGTTTGTCTCCTGCAATGCAGGCCCCATTTCCTTCAGTGACAATTTATGTTAATGATAATCAGATGCTTTTTTAATTAACAATGACCTACAAGCATCCTAATATATTTCTCTCTCTCCCTGATGTATTTTTTTTACAGGACTGTGTCACTCTGTTACATTTGAAACTTGGGGGCTCCTATATCTGTTCAGACAGCACAGGTCCCACAGCCCCTTAATATTTGCTTTCACAGCGTTTATGTTCATATGTCCCTGTCAGTGTGTGTAGCTCTAAAAACAGTAGCATGGTGGGGGGCTAAGGGGGAGCTGTGTTGTTCCAGCAGTGCAGAACTGATCTTCACATGTACAACAGCTCTGCAATTGCCCAGGCTGGCTAGATTTCCTACACATACATAAAGTGGCTGCATTTTACACGTATGGAAGTAGGGTTGCCTTGGACATACTACCAAAATGGCAAAGTTATATGCTATCAGGAATAGTCATGGTGTGCAAGACAACCAGCAAAAACAGGCAGCAGAGACATTAGACATATATATATATATGTACACAAAAGACTGCAGCATAAGATGCAATTCCTTTTATTCCATGTCGTATGTATTTCTGAGAAAAAATACTAATTATAAATTCTTTCAGTGCAGAAGGATACAGATATCAACCTGGTCCCATTTCCTTCACAGGAAAACAAAAACAAAAGAACAAACCAAAAACCAGGTTTATAGTTCTGTTCCAGTCCCTTTTTTTCTCTGCAATTCTTGGCAGGGCTGTTGCTACCTAAGAGATAGTGCAGGCAGCTGTCTAAGACAGAAGATGTCAGAGGGCTGCAAAAAAAGTGCCCATATTTCAGTTGTTCCATATCACACTCCAGCATGTTAGTACAAATCTGTTTTTTTGCTTTGGCTTTTGCTAGAAATGCAGGACTGTGACCAGGGCTGGCTGAGGTACTGTGCATGTTGGGCTCCCTGCCTTCCCTGTGACAAACGTATCAGTCTCCCATGGAGAGCAGGACACACATCTGGCTCTTGCAGCTGGGGCTTGGGCATCTGCTGCAGGTCAGGACTGTCTAACAAGCTGTTGGCATCTTTTTGTGCAGTCTGGTTGTAACCTGATCACGTGGCTAGGAGTGTTGTTCTGGAATCTCTTGAAAGCAGTTTTCCCAGTCAATGCTCTTTCCAAGCCATGGCTATATGGATGCAACATTTTTCCTTCAGTAGGACTGGATAGGATGTGAGATCACTCATGTCCTAAGATCCATTTCAACAGGAGAAAGGGAGACAGAGTAGGATGCTATAGAAGGCTGATAACTCCAAATTTGAGAGAGGTAATTTTATTCTCATATCCATGTATCCTTTCTCTAGCCTGTAGATCGTCACTATTGGGCTTTGGGTTTTGGACTGCTGTTTTGATAACTGGAGCTGTTTCAATACAACTCCTGCAAATTAACCTGTGATAATGAAGGTTGCTGCTGATGTCATACAATCCTAACCACATCCCTATAACAGAAAGACTTACCTTAGCAAAGATATTTTGGACTATTTCTAGACAGCAGTCAGGATCTGGAGGCAGCAGAAAGATGACTTTTATGGCTGCAGCTGATGCATCATTTTAGGTACAGGGAATTTTGTTAATCCATCTGGGAGCTGTTAAGTGCCTAATCTGGATCACAGGAAACAAAGACACACTTGGGATAAAGGATCAGCATTTCCTTAAAATCTGAAGCTGATACACAGTATGTGTGGGGAAACTGTGTCTGTTGTGGGTGTTTTGTAATCACTGGCACTAGCTGATCATCCAAGCTTAGTTGATGATTCAGATAGCACCCCAAGGTTTTATCCCTCTTTGACAAATTCAGCACTATCCTTCACAGACTAGTGGTGTACATTATGCTGTTTTTTCTTTTAATTTGCCTTGGTGATCATGGAAGAACTTGCATAATTCGTGAATTTGCAAATAAAAGTCCTCTGGTTTTTTTTTTCCTAAAGGAAAGGTACACAAACACAGACTTAATGTACCAGCCTGACAATAATTTTATATGAAGCATATCAGAAATTCAGATTATCAACAATTGGCTGTAATTGAAATAGAATTACTGCAGCTAATTCCTGTCACTGGGACTCAGGAGGAGGTATTAACAATCAAAGAAGGGGCAATCAGAGAACCATAATGACTGAAGATTAAGGACTTCATACTGTCAAAAGGCTGCACTAGCTGATATGTTATCATTTATTCGGAGTGTTTGGACTGTTATGTGATGAGTAGACCACAGATTTTAATTTTATCTTAAATTCTTCCAAGAAATACTTTCATTTTGTCAAATCAGAATAAATTACACAGTTTTCATTTGTTTTTTGCCAGATCCGTTATCCAAAACATACATGAAATAAAGCTATTCCTGAAGAAAGAGCTGGGTGCTAAATGCATGCTGGGAACTTCAGTATTTGTTTCCTGACACCACAGTTGCTTGCCATCCTGAAGGATAAGTGTTGCTGATGGGAAGGGAGAGGAAGGAGACTATGGACAGGCAGTCATTGGAAGTGAAAAAGGAAATTCAGCAAACTGCACTCCAACTGAGACATGACAGAACATTGGTTAGTAATAGATGTGCCTATTTTCTGTAGCATATTGGCCTTCCCTTTTTGCCTGCATTTAGCCCTACTGTAGGTAAACAGAGAAGAAGACATGGGGATGGAGGCTGCTAGAAGCTTGTTTTTGTCTCTATTTTTTCTTGAATTGGGCAACACTGAGGAGCAGACATGGGCCTGGAATATATACACACTGAAATGTATTCTCCAGACATTCCTCAAGCTCATCTTTCATCCTACACAATGTTCAAACTTTCACTTCAGCTCCAGTAACAGCCAAACACCTGTTTTGGATGGCACAAATGTTTTGAGTTCTGTTTTGACAAAAGGTGCCAGACTGAATGTACTAGATAAAAATGTCCTTCATGCACTCACACTCCTGCAGTTGCAAACAGATCTGGCATAGACATCAAAACCACGTTTCAGTTCACGAGAACCACTTGGGAAGAACAGGGGTGTTTTTTCACTCCTCATGTTCTTTCATACCTCAAATGACTCAAGAGTTAAACTAACTATGGGTTTAGATTGATTTCCTGAACACTAGCATTTCACTGAGCTTAGATACCAAATCGTGGCCATCAGGAGTCCAGGACACTGGCAGCTGGTGTTTTTTGTTGCAATAATAAAGATTATTAAGGATACTAAAAGCTACAGATGAAATACAGTTGGACAGGTAAATATTATACATTAATGTGAAGACATATGAATGTGAAGGAAATTTGTATCATTTACTTCATACAGAAAAATGAAAGTAAGATTTTGACTTTCTGCTCCCCTTCTTTCTTTCTTCCTCCCTTCCTTCCCTTAGCACAGACTATTTCAGCTGGAAAGGACCTACAGTGATCATCTAGTCCAGCTGCCTCACCAGTTCAGGGCTGATCAAGCTAAAGCATGTTGTTAAGGGCATTGTCAAAGTGCCTCTTCAACACTGACAGGCTTGGGGCATCTATCACCTGTCCATGAAGCCTGTTCCAGTGTCTGACCACCCTCTTGATACAGAAATGCTTCCTAAGGTCCAGTTTGAATCTCCCCTGGCACAGCTTTGAACCATTTCCATGTGTCCCACCACTGGTTACCAGGGAGGAAGAGATCAGCACCTCCCTCTACTTCCCCTTCTTTCCACCTACCTTCATTCCTGCCTGCCTTCCTGCCTTGCTAAGTAGCCAGCTAGGCAACGGGGCTTGTACCATTTATGATCTTGCCTTCCATAAAAAAAATGGAAACATCCAAATTTTTTCATACCTGCAACACTAAATTTCTTTCTTCACCTGATCTGTTATACGCAGGCTGTAATGAGAAGCAGTTTTGCCTTTGGAACTGGAATACTTTCTTCCCTTTCCTCATGACAAACAAAAGTAAATCACACCAGTATGTATGTCAGCCTTTTTCCTTGTGCACTTGCAAAAATTTTGCAAATTAGAGCTTCTAGGAAGTGCTACTGTCCCTTTCATTTAAAAGAATAGGCAACATATTGTTGCATTCTTTTGTAGAGATCAATTTGCAGGTAGGTGCCAATTTGTAGGATTTGATCCTCAATGGGCATTCCAAAATATCCATTCCCCTTTTGCACAGCTAAAATGTAGTTTTGAATAGTTTATCAAAATAATTTAATTTGGTATTTGGGTTGTTGTATTGTCTCTTGTTTTTTCTTTTTTCTCTTTTTAAATCATACAGGCACTATTCAATGCTTCCTTCCCAAGCACTCTTATGAGTGTATATTTCCTTGCTTACAAATAGCACATGGGCTTACAAGACTGAGGAAAATGTAAAGAGAAAGCAACATGCAAAAGGCAGAAAAATGGGTATTATTATACCTTCCTTAAAGATCAGTGATTCTTAATCCTGGAGTAATTTTCTGTGTAATCCACTGTCTCCATGTGCTGGTGAGAACATACAAAAGACAAGGATAACTTATTGTATAGCAATTCCCATGCAGTAAACATTATTCATGCTTTGGTGGCATGCTCCTCCCTTGGGAAATATTATCTAGCTTTGCTTTGAAGCTCCTGCAATTAACACATCTCTGATGATTTCTGTTTTTTTTTTTTTTACATGAATAGGCAGGAGGAGCATCATAAGAATTCACTAAGGTCTGCTCTCATCCTCTGCAGTTTGCAGTGTGTCTCACTAGGAGGACAAATTAAGTCATCCTTGACTGAGGAGTTGTCCTTGGTCATTGTACACTGAACAGTGCTCCCAGCTGTTCAGTCTTTCCATGGGAAACAGCCACTCTTGCCATGGATATTTGAGAATAGAAGTTCTTCTCTTTCTCTCAGTTCAGCTCAGTTCCCCATCCAGTTTTGCTTTTGTTTGTAGTTATGGGGGCTGCCACAATATCACTGGGGGAGTTGATATAGAGAAGGCACATTTCACTGAGTTCTCGAATCCCTGCATAGGAATCAGCCAAAAATTTCTCAGTTCCTAAAGTTTCTGCTCATCTTAAGTTCTGGGTAAATACACTGAGAAACTGGCTCTCTATTTGTTCTTTTACCCACCCAAGAAAACACAGCATCACAAAGATTGCTGGCCATCACATCACATTTATACCTGGCATCCTGAAGATCTCAGGGCTAGGAGTAAGCACAACACCAATAAACGTAGCTTCAAATTCTGAAGGCACTATGGGTCAAAGAGTTACCTCTAGAGGAACGTGTGACTTAAAAAGCAGCACCCATCTCCATTTTTACTGGGAGTTCCACCCCTCTCTCTTCTGGTTACCTTGTGATGAACTCTGTCACCTCCACAGTACAAACCTTCTATTACCTCTGCCCATCTCTCCTGTCTATGATGATTTATATTTATTTCATCTGGAACATCACAGATTCTAAAGCATACCACATTGCAGGAAGGCTTCTCTCTATCTAGGCCAGCTGAAGCGGGATTTTGAGCAAGCTGGAGTAGCAGAGGATGTCCCTGCCTGTGGCAGGAGGTTGGATTACATGACCTTCAAGGTCCCTTCCAACCCAGCTCATTCTATGGTTCTGTTTTGTGACCAGTTACCTTTATCAGGCTTGTGCAAAGTGAAGAACACAAGAGCTTCCATTCTTTGCCAGAGTTTAGTGAATACTGAGGTCTGTGGGGTGTGAATATGCTTCTCTACACAGTATGGGTGTAGGAAAGACTGAGCTGCCTCACTGGTACAGTGTTCCCAGTGACCTGTGGAAGAACATCGTGTTTCCTCTCATGGAAACTCCCCCACGAGTTTGGGTACTGGGGGGGCTGAAAATGTGGGGAAACTGAGCCAGGGGCACAAGCAGGTGTTAACAGCCAATTCTTATCAAAGTTGTTGAGATTTAGGTGCCTGTTTCTGAGGAATTAAGGCCCTGGCTGCTCCTGCAAGTGAGCACCTCTGCTCTCAAGGAGCTCATGGGATCACACAGGATGCAACAGAGATGTCTTTTTGCCCATTTCTGAGGGCATGACAATGCTCTCTGGAAAGTGCTTCATGTTAATTTTTTTGGGGGCAACTCCTTTGAAGATTGTACAAAAACATGAAAGAGGAGAATCCAAATCAGAATGTTTACTATGTTTCAAGATGCCAGGTTTTCATATTGTTATTATTAGTATTCACAAACATCGCTACAATTATGTTGATACTGTCTACATCCAGATTGTTTTGAAATAAAGTACCAGAAAATTAAATGCCAGAATTTACATCACCCCAGACCATTTATCATGCTACATTATTATATTCTTCAATTGCCAAACGTATGCCACTTTTCTAAGACAGTTTAATGTGACCTGAAATAGCTTTGAATTAATATCCTCTTAGTCTGGGTCTACATTAGCAAATAGTGCTGCACAATAGGAAGGGATGTGTAGAGTACAACAGGTGATACAGTGGATGTGACATGTACACAATTTGGAATGGGTTTAATTTGGACTGGGTCTAGTCTAATCCTGTAAACTGAATTCCTGGTAGTGTTTGGAGCATATCAGTGTGCACTCAGAGGGTATATTTTGGTTTATTTTCATCCAGAAGTTAGCATGTTTTCACTACAAATATGAAACAGAGCAGAGTAAGAGTGACAACTGAGAAATGTGCTTGAAAAACTTATTCCTCACCTGAACTGAAACTCTTATGTGGAAGCACTTTAGAGACAAATTGGTTTTCAATGTAAGGAATCAAAAGAAATCTGAAAGTCAGAGAATCCATACTATGAGACCATAGCTGATTAATTTTAATGCTGAAAACAAGTGACAGGGTCCCATGTGAATTTTATAGTGTAGGTTTCAGGCTGCTGTGTCTACACTTTGCTCTGGCATTCAGATGAGGTCAGACGGTGTGGATGGCAGGGAGATGGGGCCCATGCAGAACAAGAGAGAACACACCTGCACCTCATAGCTTATTTCAGAGAGGCAGATCTGGTCAAGTCCAAGGTGTTTCATGAGGAAGACAGAAATTGGGACTTAACACTCAGCATGTCAGCTTTGTAGGCTGCAATTAAGGACAGGCTGTGACTGTCTAAATGTGATAAACTAACGTGGACTTCTGAAGAGGTGAGAGCTGCCCGAAATATTCCAACCTGTGAAACATTTGGATTTGGCTGACAGACTGCAGGGGGAAATAAAACTTTAAAAAAATGTGGTACAGAAAGAGGAGGAAATAAAAATGCTCTTAGTCATTCTCTGGAGCACAAACAGACGTTCAAACAATAGTCTTAGTAAAGATGAGATTTAGAGCTCAGTGCATGGGACAGACATTGTAAAAATCAGGGAGAAATTCCCATTTACATCTATTTCTAATGTTAGAGCTTTGTTGTTGACTGGCAAAAAACCTCATCAGCAGAAGATGCTGATAAAAGCTTTGGAGTCTCTGATATAAATAAACTTCAATAGGTGTAATAAAACATGTCACTATTATAATAACATTGGAACAGACATACTTGGTCAGATCACTTCTGAGGTGGAGACCACCAGTACTAGAGATGATACTGAAAGGACAACATGCTGCCAATATCTACAAGATCAGTAAAGTATTGTCAGGTTTATTCTCTTTAAGTTTCTTACTGCAGTCGATTTTGGTTTTAAGCTTCAATATTTTTTTTTGTCTCCTGTGCTTACTCTTTGACTGGGCATTTTCACTCAGCAGGGTGAGCTATGTACTATGGCCCATAGGTTTTCTAAGATTCACCTATCCAAAGTCCAACAGAGGGTTTTCCACCTGCTTTTATCAGACAACACATTGTTATCCAAATATTTACCTCTGGCTTGGATTTGTTTATTAAAATTTGTATTGAGATCTCTACAAAGAACCTTCTCCTGTGTATTCTCATATCTAGTTATCCTGAGGGACTCTGTTGTTGCAGGAGTGTGAAGAGAAACATTAAGTCTTGATTCAGAGACAGTGTGTCTCTCAATATTGATTTCAACAGCCTTTGGATCATAAACAGAGCAATAAATTCTTGCAGTATCTAAACTGTGTCAAGCACATCATGTAGGCTTGATGGAACGTCACCAAACTGCACCCCAGTCCTTTCTGGGGAGACAGACTCATTTAACTCAAGCAGCACAAAGATGTACCCACTCTCCCCTCCAGCAGTGCTAGTGACATCAGCACCTTATTCATGTATCTAAAATCACTGCTAAGCAGAAGGCAAACTAGAACTGATTGTCTTGTGACCTCTACAAAACACGCCCATTGCAGATGCTCCTGCCATTCCCACCAACAGGTGAAAACACACCCTAGTGCAACACACTGCTCTCAGCTGTGCTGGAGCTAACCCCAGATCAGCCCTTGCTTGCCATAGTTACTTCAGGGGTATATCAGCTGAGCTGAGAACAGCACCTTTATACTTTATATAAATAAGAATGAAGTTCCAGTTACCCGAACATACTGAAGAGGAGAGATTTCTAACAAACCACTATGCTGCCAATGTTGCTGGTGGCTCAAACACTTACTTCTTTTCAATGGCAAAACTCTCAATTATTTCCGCCCTGTCTGAATCTCACAATATTATGCTGAAGTTGTACCCAATGAAAATGTCACATTCTCTCTGTTTCATTCAATTTGCACCTTTGATATGTCTCTTCTGCATTATTAATTCACCTTACAAGTATGGCAGTCTTAAACTTCATCTTTTCATCACTGAACTTCAGAGTTGCTACCTTATTTCTAAAAATTATCAGTAAGTTACGTTAAACAAAAAACCAGAAACAAACAAACAGGTGGAACTGCTCGTTGTTACCTTTGAGAACCCACAACTTTCTCATTTTTTTTTTGCACCAGACAGTGACTTAAGGGCAAGTTTGATAAAAAGAGGTGAGAGACAGTGTCTAAAATTATATGACTTGCTATGTAGCACCTGCTTTACTGAAGTCCTGCTCCTTGCCATTTGCAAATGCCTTTGTACCTTCTCAGTTGAAGTAACTTGTTTTCCCTTTGGCTCCTGATTCATGTTTGGTATCTCTAAAATCTGATGTACAACTTTGTTTTTTTTCAGACCCAAAACAGCAGCCCAGAATCTCCTTGTGCATAGGTTTATATGAAGCTCTTCCTTTGCTTCTCCATTCCTGCACTCATCAGTGCCCCCAGCATCTGAGTGCAGCCCAGAATCCTTTCTCCATGGTCTAGAGTACCTAGAATCCGTCTCCCTGCAGAGATGAAGGGGGGCACTTTGGCCCACCACCTGCTAGCAGGGTGAGATATTCATTAGATATTCATTATCTATAAGATATAAAGGTGAGATATGCATTAGATATTCAGCTTAAGACCTCTGAGAGAGCTGACTCCTGGGTCTGTGTCCAGAACCAGACAGCTCTGCATAACTTCATGAGATTCTCAGTACTTTGCAGAAGCTGTGTTTTAGGAGCTGAGCACACTGCCCAGCTTTTGTTCCCTTACAACAAAAATGCTTACCATTATAAAGCTCGGCTGGAAATCTTTTAACACCTTTCTCTAAACACTTGCAGCTAAGACTAACACCAGCACCAGGGGCTCAGACAGAGCGTGCAGCACTGTTGCTCAAGCTCACAGACCTCCCTTCCAACCTCAATGTCACTTACCCAGGGAGGCAGTAAACCTTATGACACAGCTCTGACATGTGTGTCCTGGAAGTCCCCCCGACTCATCCCGTCATGCTCCCTGCCTGGCAGAGGACCCCTCCTGTCCTGGGGCAGCCCCAGCCTCTCTCCCTTCTGAGCAACTGAGAAGGTGACTCCAGTGTCTGGGTTGACAATTCCAGGCACCTGCAGATAACCACTAAGTCTGGTGATACCATGGCAATCCACTGATGTGGGTAGGTACAGTCTCTTCCTGTGAAGTAGCAGTGGCCCTGGGGCCCCCAGCTCTCATCAGTGAGGGGGTTGTTTTGCCTTAGCTGTCACTCTGCATATATGTAATTTCCCGGAGACTCTGGCATCTGTTCCTAACAGCCCAGGCATTCTTGTTTTTAGCAGAACAAAACGTTATGCCTACGGACTAGCCACTGTCAGAACAGGTTACCTTCCGATTGTCTCTCCTTCTTAATACACCTGTGGATGCTCTTTGCAGACAACGGGCAAAAGCTGTCTCGCTTTCTCCTTGTTTTCCACAATTCCAGGCAACCTCAGGACCCCCCTGTTTTGCTTCTTCCTCTCAGCACAACAATCAAATATATTTTATTTGATTGCTTTTTACTTCTGGAACCATGGGACTGTCAGAGCTCACTTAGTGCTCCAACTGCTTCAGGATAATTGGCTCCGGCCTTCGTTGTTTAGGTTGCTCATTATATCAGGAAGAGTTTATGCATTCCTGGCTCATACTTACTGGATTCAGCCTGCTTAGGCGAAACTCCTTCAAGAAGAGCTGAGCTATAACAAGAAGTGTGAAGGTGCAAATGGGGAAAGAGAGGAAGATGGGAGCTGTTCTCTGGTATTTCCTCTCCTTCATTTTCCCCTCTCCATTAGCTGTAGGGGGAAATAAGGAGAGTAATGGCACAGGGTTCCTCCTAGAGGTGTCTTGGAGGAGTGAAATGGAGCTGGGCCTCCATTCTGAGCTGTGAGCAATACAGGTTTAGAAGGTTTTCTGTGTTTTTTGGTAGAACTTCTCTTCAGCTGAGCAACTGTAACAGGAAACTGACTAACACAGTTAAACACCTTGCTGAATCAACACTTCATGAAAAAGTAAACCTCATTGGGCAATAGAATTACTTAGGATGGGGGGGCGGTTAGAGGTGCTTTTTTCAGTTTCTTAGTAGCAATCAGATCTTTCCCAATGAAAAAACTTATAAATCACAGTGAACACAAGGTACACAGGGGCTGTTATCTTAGCAAGCATATTACAAGCTTCAGATGGACTACACAACATATCAGACCTAGTATTTAAAAAAAATAATGACAGGTTTTCCTTGGATAGTGATAAATTCAAAGAATGATACATTCCCTATAGCAGAGAAGTCTAAAACTTAATTGCACTAGAATTCTGCTAGTGATGTATTACACTAGAATTTTATCTGTGATGTCTTAAGAGAGCGGGAAGCTGGCACAGGGAACCTCCTCAAGCCTTGACAATACAGAACAATTGAAGAGGAGAGACATACGTCTCACTAGCTGTATGCACATGAGGACACTGCAAAACCAGAACACTAAATGTTGGTAAATTGTTGTATTTTCTAAAAATAAAGTAACAAACATTACACGTGCTTCATGGTAGAGTTCCCACCCTGTCAAAGAAGCATTCTCCTGTCCCAATGGATGTGGCACTGGACTCTGCAGCCTGCTGGGCTAAAGGAACAGCTTTTTTTGTAGCTGCATTCTTGGGGACACTTGCACAGGGACAAGAGCAAGTCTTCACTTTGAATCTCTCACTCTGGGTTGAAGGAAATGCCTCCACAGAACAGTGTTTCTGTGACAGTGTCTGGCAAGAGCCTTCCCACTTGTTCCCACGTTATTCGGCACGTTTCAGAAGAGCTCTCTTTTCAGGTTTGATATTCTGCAGCTGATGCCTCTCTGGCTCATAAATGCTGAATGTTGTACCATAATCAAATTCTCATAGGTAATTTGAGACAATAAGCAGCTTTCTCTTCTGTGGTTAAATACCACAGTCAACAAGGTACATATTGGAGCTCTGGCAATTCATTTGCTGCTGTGAGATTGTGGTTGACCTTGGCCAGCTGCCAGATGCCCACCCAGCTTCTCACTCACTTCCCCCTCCCCAGCAGAGAAAATGGGATGGAAAACTCACGGGTCACAGAGTTCTCTTGCCAATTAATGTCACGGGCAAAAAAGACTCCAGCTAGGAAAATTTAATTTGCTGCCAATTAAAATAAAGTTGGGTTGATAAACAAAATGAAAAAGCACCAAAGCACCCTCTCATTTTTCCAGGTTGAACTTTACTCTTCACTCGTGACTTCCCTACCACTCCCCTAAGCTGTGCAATGGGACGGGGGGCTGCAGTCAGCCCATAACAGCTCCTCGCTGCCACTCCCTCCTCACATGGGTCCCCTGCTCCTGCCTGGGACATTCCCACTAGCTGCAGCCCTTCAGGATAAACCTGCCCCACTCTGGGCTCCCCATGGGCTAGTGCTTCCCACAAGGCATGTCTGCCTGCCCTGATATAAATATCGCAACAAGACCAGCTCCTTTTGAAAACATTTGATTGAGAAATCAGCTCTTTATGAAGGATCAGCTATGGGTGGGAAACTCGAGGGACACGCCACCACTACCGCTCCCACTAGACATCACCACAGAGAAGATACAAATCGAATGTACCGCTCGGACAGCAAAGTCAGGATGCCCGTCCTCACGGGGCATCCCAGGAACTCACTTTGACTCACGTAGTCCAGCATTTTCATCCTTTTGTGATGCTCTCTAGGTGATGGTGGGAAGATGGAGACTGTCTACACGTAGCTTGATGTTCCGCACACATAATAGGGCTTTTCATAAATTCAGATCTCTTGCCGGCTCAATGCTTTAGGAATTTTCGATGCTAATCAAACTTCCGCATTTGAGCTGAGCATCGTGGGAGTCTCTCAGTTTGTTTCTTAGGCGGTGTCAGCAGTTTGATGGACAAGTGGGGAGCGGTGGAGGCCTTGTTTCAATGGATGGTAAGGGGGAAACTGGGGATACAGGAATTGCGGGGGGGGTACAGATTCAACAAGAACAGCTTAAAACAAATGGTAAGTAACAACACAACACTCCGACAACACAACACATAATACCCAACCAGGCAAGTGCCACAGCTCAGGGTTTTTAGATTTATCTATTTCATGTCCCACTGGGCTTTGTCCTGGGGCTGTGGGTGTGTCTCTGCCAGCACCGATACACCTGCACCCAGTACAGAGGTTTACAAATATTCCCTCCTAGACAGAAAATACATGTGTACATTTTGCATGTATATCATATATATGGCTTAATTAAGTGACTCCAAAAGAGCTGTTTTTCCTCTGTAAATCCTGTGTCTGCTTAGGGAGGAAAGAGCCACTGTTTCCTCTTTCCCACCAGTCCTCCTCTGAGTGATCCTTGGCCAGACCCTGGCTCTCACCAGCTGGGCACCAGAGCAATCATGCCCCTTTCACTGTGCAATCACTGTGGAAGAGGCCTCTTGAAGCAGCACTTGAGCTAGGAGCTAAATCAGGATGAAGTACTCTCCTTCTTTTTACTGACTACTTAGGTAGTTCATCTAGGGATTATTTGATCAACTACAGACACCCACGTAAATCAGATTTTGGGCTATGAGTTGTTATTTAAGACTGTATGGTCTCTGGAAACTGTGAGTGGAACACTGGTATTTCTGCACTAACACTCCTATCAACACACCGTACTCTCAGATTGTTATTTTTATCTGCAGTTTAGCTCCATGCTATTTAGAGACAGGAAAAATATATTAGCTTATCTAGCATACTTCCTATAAAAGTGCCATGGCTCCCTGAAGTATCTTGCGTAGGATTTTTTTCTCTTTAAATATATACAGAACAGAAGTATTTCTGATTAAGGAGCGGGCAGCTTGTTTAATGGTTTTGGTGAGATGTATTTTTTCCTGGGTCACATGGCTCAAAACTGTTTTGTGCACAATGTCCATTCACTTTTGGCAAACCTAAATGTCTGGTGAGATGCTGTCCACATCAAGCTCTGGTGAGATGCTGTCCACGTCAAGCTCTGGGTTCCTGCATTTCTAGTTGCTTATGCTGGGATCAACTTAGAGAAGATAGCAGCTCACTGCATACTGGGTTTCAGCCTGGTTCACATCTGGACCTATTCTTCTGACATCCAAGCAGAGCAGCAAAGGGCCACAGCAAATGGGAGGCATCACAAGGTCCAGAGCTTAAAGTAGCCTAAAGTGGATTTCAGATCCAGCCTTTTACATGCCATTTAAAAACATTTATCTATTAAGCTTTTTGAGGCACATGATGTCTTGAAAGATGAAGGGAATACCTGAATGTTGAAAAATACTGTGTTTTTTTAATGCACAGATAAGGTGATAGTTTATTTCTTAAAAGCATCAGTTTTCTTTCTTTTTTCAGTTGAGAAATGCAAACAAGAATTAAGGTTAACAATATGTGCTTGAGAACTGAGAGTGCTGATGTGCAGCCTGCTCTTATTTTTCATGCTTAAACTGCTGTAATTCTCTTTTAACTGGTCTTCCCACCAGGCAAATTTAACGCCTTCAAGCTGCACAAAACTATGCAGCTCATCTTCCCATTGGGAGTAAGCCAAATCTACATACTTTTTCTTCACGGCAGTAAAGTTCTGCAGTTATTTCAAAATGTTATCACTCACATTTTTTAAAGTTCTCTGTGATCTGTCTTCAGGACCTGCTGATAACATATTCCCTACAGTTCAAGCAAAAAGAACCACTCAAGTATCCTCAGACTTAATCATAAAAACTTGTCAGAGCTTCCTCGTTTGATGCACAGACACAGGAATATTTTTTAAACCATATAATATTTGACATTTGATTTCCTCTTTGCATTTCACACTCAGATGAAAGGACTTTTTTTATTATTGTTATTTAGCCTTGAGTATTTTAGCTTATAAGTGGCCTAACACATATTTGTTAATGGGGTTTAAAACATACTTGAGGGCCGAGAATGGTTCTGCCAGCTTTTAGCCCAGATTAAATTCTTCTGGTTTGGTGGGGTTTTTAAGGGAGACACTGTCACAATCTTAACTTGGTAGCACAAATAAGCCTCTTATATCTTTTCCCCTGCAAAAGTCAATTTGGTACTTGTGAAAAGATGCTGGACAAAACCCATGAAAATTCTGCCCTCTCTTTATTCACATGGAGGACCCAACTACAGGAACTAACACTTTGGTATTCCTCAAACTGCCTTCATAATCTGTTTTATTTCTGTTTTGGAAGGACCAACTAGAGGCCTTTCATGAGAGATTAATTCCACCTCTGTGCCCAGTCTGTCTTTGGCTTCTGTGTTGAGGCTTGTGTGAGGAATGCCAAATGCAATGATGGGATTTTTTTGATGGCACAGACATCTGTCAACTAGAAATTGGGCTAGAACCACCATTCATTTTGCATAGGCCACCCAAAGGTAATAATTCTCAGTTAGTATTGATTTTGAATACATTTGAACCCTTGACCTCTATGATGAGAGTCCTCATACCAAATCCCAACCCGCTCAGGTGTCTATTCAGTCATGTGTAAAAAGAGACAAAGTGCCTATTTTTAAGCATGAGACTGATGTCATGTGTAGTGTAGGGGTATATTTTATGTGTGAACAATGTAAACAACTGTCTTGGAAATGCTGGAAACTTAGACTACAGTCAGGAGCCTTCAGAGTTTAAGCAGCTTCACTGTTACATCCCCTGCAAAGATAAAAGCAGATGAAATGACTATACTACTGCCTGTGTGTACCTAATGAGATTAACTCATTTTAAACAAGTTGGTCAAAAAAGTCACCCCATGGATCATCCTTGTGCATGGATCTGAGCCTTTGCAGAAGTTTACAATGTGTTTGCTCTAGTACTGAGGTTGGCAGAAGAGTTATGTGGTTCCTTTCTCCTTCCTCAGTCCTTTTGCTCCTGCCTATCCACCAGCACTGGCCTCTGCCTCTCCTGCAGGGACTTCTGACACCTCTCTTATGGTTATATTACAGGTATAATTGCCAAAATGATCAGCATAAAACCCCAATATTTTGTGAAATAGACTTAAAAAACATCCCAACAGCCCTCCTCATTTTTTGTGTTCTAGTTAAACCACCAAATTTTTTTTTTGCTGTGATTTACATCACAAGGGGAGTGGGGTGGGAATAATGCAGGAATGGGGTATCAGTGAAGAAAGAAGGGGAAGAAATATCTTAAATGAAGAAGTTCCATTTCAAAGGTGAACCTTTCTAACAAAAATAATACGCAACCTCTCTGGTTTCCTTTATGTCGTCTCCTGAGACAAGTGCGAAGCCATCTAAAATAAATAATGAGGCCAAAGATATGAACAGATGTTAAGTAAAGCCCTGTGAAATTTGAAAGTTCCCTTCCTTAAGAATTATGAGCTGAGACATTTTTGTCCTAAATTACGACGTAATTTTCCAAAATGTAGATTGAAGATGAAAAATGTGAAATAAAATACAATCTTTAAAGATACTTTTGGAAAGTTTGGAAAGACCTGTTTTATAGTGCTTGAATGTTTTATTCCAATCTTCATTTTTAAACCAGACAAAAAATTATTATAATTAAAAGAAGCCCCACGCTGAAAATGTTCAGAAACAACTTAAAAATAAAATGATTTGATGCCATTAAATGAGTCATTCACTGGCCCTCCCCCCTGTTTTGTCATAATTGACATATTCCCACAGAGATTGCTTTGTTCTGATGAAATAACAGTTTCTGACAGGAAATGCTGTGGAAAAAAGTTTCTGACCAGCTGAGAAAAAACTCCATTAATATTTAAGTTTCACTTTTAATTTTCAGTCCACCTGATCTATCTTTTTTTTTGTGTCCATTTATTGTCCATAGTTATTTTTAATAACTCATTTAATATTAAAGAAGTACTTTGAAGAAAAAAACTCTGCAATTTAATTTAATTAGCTTTGCCTTTTTTTATCCCAGCCCATTACTGACTTTCATAATGTTGCATTTAAAAATTATTTTTAAGAGAAACTGAATGTGAATGGCTAACTTTTTTTTTTTTTTCCCCCCTGGTTGTGAAATACCAAAGCACCAGTTGCAGTATCTTGTGCAGCACTCACTGGGATGACTTGCCCTTATGCAAATGTGCTAAGTTTTGGCTTCAGCTCCTGTGGGAAAACCACTGACTAGACAGGAGGTAAAACCTTGTGTCACATAATGGTGTAATGGAGCAGGTATTGCCCACAGTTTTCCTCCCTGCGTGTAAGAGACATCAGCAAACAATGTTAGTGGTCCCTGGGGCCCATTGTGGAACTCTGTGCAGACCTGAATTAGCAGAGATGAGCAAAGCTTGGAATGCATTAGCTTCACACACACAAACATTTTCACCTGCCTGCTGTCTCTCGTCTCTCCTGAAATTTTACATAGTCATGGGCATCCTCCTTCCATCCTCTTTGAACACCTGACCCATCCTACCAGGAGTCTGCTCAGTCCTGGAAAGGCCGATGCAGCCATCAACAAAACCTGAGCTTTGACTGTAAGAATCTCACTTGAGCTGAGGACAACTTCCTCTGACTGTGTATCTGACTAGAGCAGGTTAGTTGGGGTTGTCTGTGTCACTCTCCAGGAAAAAGGATGGCATTTTGCAGGCAGGTTAAACAAATGGAGTTCTGAACATGTGTAGCTCTATGTTCATCAACACTGCTTTAAAGGAAGAAACCAGATGAAGCTGTTTGCCCAAACTGCATTTTGAAAGGTGGGGGATGTACAACTAGATGTGGGATGTACATCGCTCACCCAGTTCCTGTCAGAAATCCTGAGAAAGCTCTGAGTGCTCTTCCATAGTTACTTTTCCATGTACACAGGTGAACAGGCTGACTATGGCCAGAACTGACATGGTATTTCCAGGGCTACATTCTCCCAGTGTTGGACAGAGATCCCAGACTGGATGGAGGAAGATCATAAAGGACTGCCACATTCTGGTCAGAGAATCTGCTAATACTATTTACACTTGTGGGGGAAAGGGGGGAGATGATGGTGCTGTTTCCTTGGAAGTGAAGCAAAGTAAATTGTGCACTACTTGATCACACACAGTTACTGTTCTGTTGTGAGAGTAAAGTAAAAAAGCTTCAGCTATTATTTCAATATCATGGGGTTTATTTACCAGAATAAAAAGTTAAGTTGCTTTACACAGACATTACAATGGAGTGTTTCATCTTTGCCCTGGGAAAAAACAGTCTTTGGTTTGCCCAAATAATGTCCCGCATCCAGTGGTTTTTCTGTGGTATTGGAGGTAACTCGTTCTGAAGGCATCAGAGGTAACTCTTCACTAGCCAGGCTCACATGGGAGGGAGAATGGGAGTATATAGCTTGGATAAACCTAAACCCCAGTCAGTTTTGTGTAAGTAAGGTTTCATAGGCATGCAGTGATGCAACAAGAGAAACAATAAAAAAAGAGTGATTTTGTTGCCATGGAGGATAGAGACCTTTAGACTAACAATGATGTAAGCAGGTTAGTCCACTTGGTCTGCCTAATTAATATTTCTTCTAGACCAGACATGCTGGGTGGAGACAACTAGAGCTTGGAGCATATACTATCTGCAATGGAAATAACCCCTCCTTAGATAATTCTATGAATGTCTATGAAAAATGACAGAGAGAATGTCTAGACATGAGAATGTCTAGAAAAAAAAAAGACTTTT
>VWZS01003373.1:1290982-1342390 GCA_013397075.1 Rhabdornis inornatus | reverse complement strand
TTTTTTTTTTTTTGGTGTCAAAAATAATCCTTAGCCAACACCCCAAAACCCACCTCTCCGGAAGCTTTTGAAAGATCTGTATGTACGTTTTGCACTGACAGTCAGAATGGGAAGACATAAAAAGAATCTCTTCCTTTCCTCTTCTGTTTTGAGGCTGATTCGGTACTGTTCAAGGTCAGGTTGGACGGAGCTCTGAGCAACCCAGTTTAGTGAAAGGTGTCCCTGTCCCCAGCAAGGAGATTGGGACTAGATGATCTTTAAGGTCCCTTTGAACACAAAGGGATTCTATGATTCTATGTTTTTATCATAGATCATTAGATTTTAGCTCCTTGCACAGGCCCCATATCCATGGAAAGATATAAGAAAGAATATGAGGCATGTAAACATACAGAAAAATGGCAGATGGTCCTCGTTTTCTGAAATGCCCTTAAATGGCAGGCATAAATAAGGTTAACAGATACCTACCTGATTTGTAGAAGAATTATGCAAACAAGCACTGTGTTGACATATCAGACATTTAAATCAGTCATTTGCTCCTACACCTTACTGGGACAGCATAATAAATTTACAAAACTGCTTCAAGTAGCATGGTAATAAAGAAAATACATTGGAAATGTAATACCTTTTCACTCATTTAAAAATGTTTTTCAATAGATCTCTCTTTAAATGGCTTATGTGTAATACAGTTCTCTTGGGCTGTTTAGCTCTAGAAAGGCCACTGATCAACAAAATCCTGCCTCTTGCAGTTCATATCCCATGCACTGGTATTGGTAAGGACTTGTGTATTCTTCCTTTTTAAAATGCCAGATATATCTGGGGTCAAAATCTACAGCTTTTGTAGTTTTTTGATTGGAGATAGGCAATACAGAGACATGTTTCTGTGGGGCTCATGCCAGAAGTGCTCCCAATGGACTGAATCAAGAACACCTATAGTCAACAAGATTTGGTTCAATAAGAGTAGGAATCTTTTCAGCAGCTTACTGTGCTTGTTTAAGTATTTCTGTTAAGGACTGCAATTAATGATGATCTTTGCATTATAATATCTACATGTAACTTTTCATATAGGAGGTACTGATCAAACTTAGCTCAAATTCTTGTCACTTGTTTGTACTTGGACTTATGTTTTCTTCCTTGATAGGTCCAAATATGATTTTCCACCTCGCCACAGAAATCACTTGAGCCCTTCTGCCTTACATATGGAATGACACTGTTCTTTAATACAAAATCTTGTATGAATCCTAGAATAAAGGAACAAATATTTACCTGCCTGCCTCCACAAAACTTACAAAAATTATTGAGGTCTACTCAGCTGATCTTGAAAAAGCTCAAGCCCTCTTACAATCTTCTGTTTTAAACAATTGCCTAGACACTAAAGACAATGTCTGCAGACAACTTGCTTTTAAAATTATGCTATTAAGCAACAAGCATAATATCGATAGCTGACTGATTTATGTAGTGCCATTTCCTCACTTCCTAGTACACCATTGATTTCAAATTACAACACACACTACATCGTTTACCAAAGTGCAGCCCTTTGTGGAGAGAAAACTGGTCCCTCCTTAGCTGGCTGCAGGACACCAGAAAAAAAATGTTAGGGCAGGAAACTGGAGGGGAATATGATAGGGGAGAATTATTTGTCTTCTGAGAGCTCAGATGTGACTGTCACCAGCCCTGTGCAAAACAGAAGCAAACTGGAGGAAACTTGAGTCACTGTTCCTGTCTCTCACCTGTTGTATTTCAGCATTAACGCCCACCACTCACTCGTCTCCCAGTGCTGTCCATCTCCTTCCTGGGGAGCTGGTGGGACAATACCCTCAGCTTGTGACCCTGTAGTTACTAATGTTATTGCAGTCTTTGTCTCATAGTCATCTTGTTTCCAATAAATAATATGTGAAGAGGTGAATAACATTAGTGTTATACTGTTAGCAGTTTATTTAACAAATGACTGGCGTTGGAGAAAGATTAGGAAAACAGGCTCCTGTTCAATATTACCTGCTGCTCTGAAATTCACAATTATAACAAGAAAGGCAGAGCTTTCAGACTAAAAGCACACTGATAATTCTATAATTTCATGTAGAAGACTGATGGGCACAAAATCATGACGCAAGCAATAAATATAGAAAACACAGGTAGTTTGATTGTAAATACTCCTGAAAAGGGGAATGAGTTGAAGAAGAAAGTCCAGAAAGGAAAATCTCAGATGATGTTCCCTTTCAACTTCCTCTGCCATGGTCTCCGGGTTTTCTCAAATTTGTCACGAACAGGAAAGCACTGACACTCTAAGATGTGATCCTGATAACTTCAATAAATCATCTCTTTAAGGCTGAAGGTACAACTGGTAGGTTCCTTATACAGCAAATAGTAGTTTTAGATGTAGACCATGTGTTGACTGAGAACATCAAACCATTTGCCTGCCACTGCTGTGCCTAGTTAGCTTGGATCAGATAATCAGAAACTTATTAATCAAATCTAATGAGCAGTCATCAGTCAATTTTTTTGTCACATATCCCTTTGTTAAAAAGAGAAAATGATCAAAATAAATTTATAATGTATGTATTTATAAGAAACATGCTATTAATGTGTGTGTGTGTGTGCATGCGTGCATGCATCTCTGACACAATAATTCATTTTGACATAGTTGTTGCCCAGGAAAATAAAAAAGATAAAATTTACTTTTGGCTATGACAGTATTTATTCAGTTATTAAATGACGTATGGAGATAATTAAATAAGCATGGAAAAAAAATAAAAATCAATTCCTGCATTTTGTTCCTATGTGAGGAAGAGTCAGTGATGAATCACACTGATTTGCAGGAACAGCCAGATACTAGAGCATACCAGACTGAGTTGGAATGATGTGGATCACTGTTTTCCCTTAAATGAACAACAGAGTTTTGACATAGAGCATTATACTCTGCTATAATTAATATGAGACTAATAATACACGAATAATACACTTTTTTTAGTACTGGATTGCTTTTTATGGAGCATGGTTAAAATGTTCCTTCTAATGCACAGCGCTCCTCAGTCCAAATAATTGCCTAAGATTGCTAAAATGATCTTAGTATCACTTTTTATCCGCTTTGAGCATATCTGGCAAATGAAATTTTGTTTGCAACACCCATAGTACTGTGAGAGAAACAAGAGATAGGAGAAAGCTGCTAATTCCACCTCATCTAAGTTCCTGTGGGTGTAAATTGTATGGCAAGTGAATCAAATATGCTGTGACTTGGCAAAGGCAGCATCATTCAGGCTGCAGAAGCAAGCATGGTAGTTACTGTGTTTTTTGCTTTGCCTGTAGATAATGTTCACCAAAGAGCACCCTAATTTACCTCACTAGAAGGTATAACCACTGTGCATTACTTTAACATGGATATGTAGGCACTGAGACACAGACACATTTATGGCTGTTGGTATCTGCAAAATGCCAGAGCTCCTGTAAACCATTATTAGCGGGGATCAGAGCAACCTAAATTGACAAAACTACCTAAATGACGAAAAAAGTCTTTGTAAAAAGGTTCTGCTAGGCAGAATGACAGTTTTTACTGTGTAATGGTAGTTCTTGTTTAGGCTTCCATCCTCATCGCTCTGACCACTGATGTATGTAAGCTGTTGCACATACTTTATTCTTTTCAGGCTCAGAGAAACTTTATTAGAAGGAAAGATTTGGTCTATAGGAGAGCTTCAGATTGAAAACTCCAGGGCCTATTCTGCAGCTCACTTGGGCTTAAATAACAAGATGGCAGATTCAGATTAAATTTTATGAAAATATGTCTAGCAGCAAAGATTGGAACTGGTTTTCCTGGGGAAGGAATTGTCAACACTGGAGGTTTTCAATAAGCAGTAAGAGAGACTTCTGCCAGGATGGAACAGACAGATATATGAGACAACTTCTTGAAGTTTCTTTCAGGCCAATTTTCTCCAGTTCTGTTGCATTAAAGCAGCGTCATGTCAACAGAAAAAAATCAGACAGAAGACTGATAAACATTAAAGGGAAACATCTCACAGGAGTTCATTATGCACATCACTAACCACTTTAATTATGCATTAATTTATTATTGATGAAAAAAATCGGTATTATATCTCAGTGTCTTCTCTGACAGAGGGCTGTATAAAATGCCTCCAAGACTAAAATAAATGGTATAACTAGAGCTCTTTTTTTTCTCTGCACAGATAAAGCATCTCATCATTATCAATTAAAGAACTGGGGAAGTCTTTGAAAAGATGACTTGTTTGCTTAAAGTACGTGAAGGTCATATTCACCCTGTAATAGTTGATGAAGAGTAGTCATTTGTTATTTTTAAGCAGGCTGTCATTTAGCCATTATGAAGATGAATAACATTTGTTATTACCTAATAATCCTCCTGTTGATTACAGAGGAAAGACACTTGCAGACACCTTATGTGCCTTGCTTAGATTTTGTAGATTATTAATGCATTTTGATTAAACCTTGTAAACAAAAAATTGCAGTCCCAGTTCTCTGGATGTAGTGACTGGTGTGTAATGCAGGATACAAGACCATGTCCAATCCGTAACATTTTGCTCTGCATATGTTATTGGCCTAATACTGATGTAACATAGTAAAACCAAAGTTCATATTTTAATATCAAACAGATTGTCAATGGATCATATGCTGCTCTATTAAGGTTAGTTCTTGGATGCCTGCCTTCCCGAGGAGAGTTAATGAAGCTATAAGTTACCTGTGTGGCTTCATTTGGAGTTAAGCCTAATTATCTGGATCACAGCCATGTTTTGGAAAGTCCGAGCCTCATTTCCAAAGCAGATGGAGTCGCTCAGCAATGACTTCATTTGT
The DNA here is from genome assembly GCA_013397075.1 of Rhabdornis inornatus. Classification (NCBI taxonomy): domain Eukaryota; kingdom Metazoa; phylum Chordata; class Aves; order Passeriformes; family Rhabdornithidae; genus Rhabdornis; species Rhabdornis inornatus. The sequence goes on along the minus strand of VWZS01003373.1, from coordinate 1,337,578 downwards.
ATTAATTTGTTACACTGTCTTTTGTTATTCATCTCAGGGAATGTTGCTGCTTTTGCAGGCCAGCAGGAATGGAATATAAAAGTTTGGGAATTCTTACTTTATTTTTTTAAAATAAGTCCATTATATTCCTCAGCAATGACCAGAGGTGAAATGCAATTAAGTGAGGTTCAGCCTGTGGCCATCACATGCTACAAGATGGTGACCATGCCACCAGAGATTTATGAGTCTTTTGCTTCTTGGAACAAGTGAAATGACCAAAATAGTGACCCAGAAGCTTTATCAAGATAACCTATGGAGCACTTCATATTGGGGTTCATAAGTGGAAGGTTTTGGATGCCAACCATACCACAGCAAGAAAATCAAAAGATGTGAAAAAGAAGAGATGGTTAAGGGCATGGGAACGAGGGTAGTTTTACTGCTGTTTTGAAATATTTGTCTAAGAGAAAGGTTAAATTACTCCATTAGGGCAACTATACCAGGGTTTCTGATTTGATGTGGTTGTTTATGCACTGAGCAATGAAATTATATAAAGTAGAGATTGGATGACTCCAGTCATTGCACTACGTTTCTGAGACTCGGAGCAAAATGCAGACTAAAGCCAGGGGAGTTTAAAGGTGTCTGTGGCACAATTACTGTGCTGTATCATAGCTGACATATCCTGGCCTGTCCACTTATTAAATGAGGGCAATACTCAGCACCATTAATCCTTGAAATACTTTACCAATGAGCATTACCATTACCATTTTGTGCAATTTGTGAAGAGCAAAAGGAGCAAGGGTACATGAAAACAGTGCCGAAGGAAATAAAGACACTGATTTTGTATCATATTACAGCACCTCTGTCTAACAAAATTATTACTTGTTAATTATTTTCTGCAGAGAACACAAGTGCTAGTCTACTTTCCTCACGCTCAGAAAGAGTACAGGTATATCTGTATGTGGCAAGTTGCAGCCAAATAATTCCTTTTGTGTTTTTATCACTCTGGCCTTCAGGTGGCAGCTTCTGGTGATTATTTGTGATTGAAGTGGTATCTGGGATGCTCTCAGGCTACAACAGGCTGCTGCTACCAGTTCAGGAACCCTCTGAGTGATTCACACCCTGTGCTCTGCCTGATGCCATCAGGGCTACTTTGATGGCTGTGCTGAGGAGTGAAGGGAAAACTCACCCAAACAAAATGCAGCTATCCAGCTTGTCATTTCCAGGCTATTTTGAAGTTCATGAACACTCTGGGAGCAGGGAGGGGGAGGGCATAGCACTCTGATATCTGAGGGAAGGAAGAGAAGAAGAACATCCTTTTTATCAGAAAGATTGTTGGTAGAAAGAAAAGGTTAGGTTTTTCTTGGCAGGCTAAAAATTTTGGACTTTGGCACAGTAATATGAAACAAAGCATCCAAAAGTACGGAATTGTGGGATGGGAAGACAAAAGAGGCAGTTGCAGGGAAATTGAGCCCCAAAGTTGTTGCAGTGTCATTTATGACAGGAAAGGTCAGTTTTCATTTCTATTCCCTTTTATCAGAAACACCCTCTGCCTACTGCCACCAAGAATCTCCTGCAGGTCTTTAATCACACAGAAACAGAGTTATAAGCCTCCAGTCTTTTGTGTTTGTGCATCAATAATACTATTCATGCCTCCTGACTACCAAGGTAACAAGCAGAGGGCATTCCTTTGGTCTGGCATCTTCTTTCAGAAATTAAAGCTTTCATTTCTATAGCAAGAAAAAAAAATCAACCATATGTGTTTCCCTGTTTTTGACACTATTAATTACACACATACACTTCAAATTGTTAACTACTGGAAGTATAAGGTTTAGCATATTTCAAAGTTTTCAGAAATGCCCTAGTATGTTGAAGAGCAAAAAAATCCCTTCCTGTTCGGAACAGTAGCCAGTCTGNATAAATATAAATATAAATATAAATATAAATATAAATATAAACTACCAAAAGGCTTTTTGTGAGCCAGGCACTAAAAATGTGGAAGGAGTAAAAGAAATGAAAGAAATGTTGGGTGGTTAAATGGGGAAAGGTTTACTTCAAGAATAAGATCATACATCCTGAATACTGCTAAAAGTGTCATAGATATATAAATAAACACTGTTCTCAAATATTACTGTATTTTTAATCAGAAGAAGCATGGACTTTGATAGAAACACATGCAGGATGAAAATAGGTAAAGTCCATTTTGACTATTTTAATGAGACTCACACAGTTAGCTTCAACATAGAAGTGAATCCTAACTCTATAAAGTACTAGAATTTTCCTTGTGCTCTTTGAGATTACTTAGTGTTCTTTGCATTTTATGAATTGATATGTCAAAGTCTCAGCTTCTCAAAGACAAGAACTTCATTTTACTGAATACTGTACAACCTAGTACTCTACTTAGAATACATAGCCACCACTTATTTATAGGCTGAGACTTTGATTGTTCAAAGGATGTATAAAGTATTTGTAAAGCATGTGTGCCATATGAATAGAGTGACTGGCCAAGGGACTGATGTCTAAATAAGCACAAGATAATATTTGAAGAGAGTTTAGGGTTTACTTGATTATGGGAACGAAGGATGAAGATAACAGTAATAGTAATGTAAAGACATAAGTTTTAACAAGTTTTAATAACATTAATAAAGAGTATGTCTACAACTTTACAGATGTTTTTTTGTAATTAAATCATGACGACAAATTCATAGTGAGAGACATAAGGCAGAAGAGATAGAAAACATCTATGCATTGTTGTTTTTTTGCTTCAATATGGCATGATCTCCTAGAGTTAGGGTTTTCATGCAGACAGGTACATGAAGCTTAAATTTTGCATTTCAGAGTTCCTTAACAACTATGGACAGGTCAATTAGTATCTGAATTGGAACATCAAATTAATTTATAGACTGGTTATCTCATCTACAGTCTTTAAATTCAGGGCCTTTTCAATGAAAAAATTTGCTGACTCACTTTCAGTTGTTCACAGCAAAAACAAGTGAATGAATGAATGAATGAATGAATGAATGAATGAATGAATGGGCCATTTAATGTTATACCTATTTCAATATTGTCTTAATGATGCATTCCACTATTTTGTTCAAAATATCCTCAATTTGAAGATAATTTATGTTAAAGGGCAGCCAAACATAGAAACCACTTCAAAAAGGTCAAAACCAACCTAAACATTTCACAAAACTGAAAATTAAATTATTTAATTTACAATTTTTATTGGACTTTTTAGTTATGAATGTTGTCACTTTTTGACATTTTGTAGTAATGCACCAGAAGAAACATTTCCTCAACACAAAAAAACTGCTCTGCTGAGTTCAATTGGCAGGAGACAGTCGTTCTGCCACTGGCCAAAGCAGACTCCTTTTTCATGTAGACATGAAGTCATTCACTATTTTTTCTTTTCCAAATGAATAATGGAAGACAGTTCTTAAAGGATGTGAGAACAGATTTTATTAGCTAACACTTTCTATTTGGAGACAAAAATAATCTAATCTGCACCCAGATATTAGGCATTGCTTGTAATACATTTTCTCCAAGTCTCACAAAGCAGACTTGAGAAATGTGGATCAGGCAAAGGAAGGTATGAGTAAAACATTTCATAAACGTTGACCTTTGTTGCGAAGGAAGACTGCAGATGGTAGTATTTCAGTACATTATAGTGTAATACTGAACTCATATAGCTACAACTGTTCAGTATTGAATTTAAAGGAAGACTGCTTATTAAAGTTTGAAGTTCAGCAGAAATTTGGCTTACTGTCTTTTAGACAGACTTGTTTCCCCTTATATGGAAAAAAAATAATCTGGAGTACTTCTTATGGACTTGTCTTTTTTCCCACAGCAGTGGAAATCTCCACCTCCTTATGTGGTAAAGGCCAGATAGGATGTTGGTGCATGGGTGCTCCAGGTGGGCAACAATTTCCTGCAGGAAATTTCTTGCATAAGCAGGGGCTGCTTGGGATTTGTAATGTAACTTTTTTTACTTATTTATTTATTTATTTATTCCTGAATCAGTAACTTGCTGTACTTGCAAGGCAAAATTAACATCAGTACTCCTACCATCACAAGTAATCTTGTACCATTAAATTCATCAATGTTCAGACACAGAGTAAATTTAGAGAGGTGCAGACCAACAGTCTGTTTGCTATTTCTGTACGGAAGTCACAGATCCACCTGTTGAGTTCAGCCCTAGTGATCAAATTTAGGTCCAGTGTCTTGTTAACATAGTTACTTTAGTCTTGAACCAACTAACAGAAAAGCTGAGCATTTATTCCAACTCTTAGATGTCTGTGAAAATATGATGTCAATTTTTAAATGCTTTGGAGGAAATCTATTTCTTCAGGAAATGGATAATGTCGCAGTTTTTGGACTTGCTCACATAACTAGTTACTTTACTGTCATGTTTGTAGAAAATCAGTATAGCCCAGATCCATTTTCAGTTTTGTTTATCTTTTCACCTCAATAGCTGAACAGAAAGAAGTACTGGGAAGAAAGTACAAATCATGAAAAACTCCTATAATTTTAGAAGATACTCCAGGGAAAAATAAATTGATTCCCTTAATTTTGCCAGGAATGAGTGTAACACAGAGATGAAGACGGGTAATATGCGCTAAATAGCCTTTTAGCTGGTTTTGAATTGTGGAGCTCTTTCCTGTGTGTTGTATCACCAAGGGGCATAACTCACATTACATTGAAGGAATATCGCCTGAGTGATATACATATGTATGCAGATGTACACAGCTCATTGGTATTATCACAGCAGGAGCTGTGGAAGAAATCCAGTTCTGTATTATATGGCAAGGCCCTTCCCACTAACTAGGAAACTGGACATAAAAAGATCCTCATTCATACTTATTTGGAAGTCCTTTGCTCATCTTTCTTCACACTACTTTCACACACAAAGCTATTTTGGCATTCATGCTGAAGGAAGATCAAAATTATTTTGTACAGCACCTTTTGCAGCATATTCTAGTTACCTGGGGACACAGATGGCATTGCAATAGCTCTTAGTGCCAAATGTTGTATTTGCTGTGGAAATACTCAGATACACAGTAGATTGCCAGCGCATCACTACAGGGTTCTTTCTTGAAAATGATTACTTTATTATTTCTTATTTTGCATTTTTATCAGAGTATAGTGCCATTTTGGACATAATTCTACATAACCTATAAGAAGTCAAGAAACTTCAAAAAAGATCTAGTCTAATATCATAAGACTGGTGTAAAAACAATGAGAAAAGTAGCTATCAGACCAGAATAAATCTCTCTCATCTAGCCTCTTGTCTCAAGACAGCACCCAGTACTAGGTGTCTTAGGAGAAGGCATGCGAACTTATGGCTTAACATGCTCACAGCTCAGCTTCCTTCCAACCTACCTGTTCTGGCTTTAAGTTGGCACATGCCCTGAAGCATGAGACTGTATTTCCCTAATCTAATGATATCCTATCTAACACTAGATTATCAGTTTTTAAAACCTATAGGGAAATTGTGGCTCCCAGAACTCTACTGCAAATAGTTCAGTAAATATTAGGTGCAGCAGAAACCAGATGGTGTTTGAGATTCTGACATATGAACTTTTTCAAACTGAGCTGGAGTGCTGTGAAGGGTTATTTCCCAGACTCTTTCTGCTAGAGGCTCCTGTCCTTCTGCTGCATCAGATGTGTGCTGGTGTGCCAGCTGCACCCCTTCATTCACTGCTTTCTCAGCCCAAAACTCATTAGCAAAAGCTTGGTCCTCTGAGCTGTTATGCTAGACTGTGATGTGAAGCCTTCTGTATATTGCTCTTCCAGGCTTGTAACATGCTGTGGGAGTCAGGTGGAAAACTGTGGCACCATCACTGTAGAACTTGTCTGTAGGAACCCTTCAGCTCCTGTAGCATGCTTAACAAGGGAGGTCCCAACCCCAAACCCTAATTTGAGAAAATTGCTAGAATTTGTAAGTCATGCCTGAGCAAAAGATTGGTGAATTGTGCCTGTTGCATTGCCTGTATGGCACAGATATGCAGGGAGTGACTGTGCTTATGGATGTGTTATGTCCCAGAGACAGCAAGGCTGGAACTGGAGCAGCAGTGAAATGTCATCCACAGGTCACTCAACAGCCAGTGCTCTCTCTACCTGTTCTTTGACAGCCCAGTTGTTGGGCACGTTTGTATCTCCCACATATGAGAGCTGCTGTCTCTGTGAGTTGCTGCTCTGAGGTTACTCAGTGCCCTGCTGGGGAGGGTCTCAGGGGCAGCACCAGCTCACAGCCTTGCTCCAGCACTGCAAGTCATAACAACAACGCAGTGCTGACAGAGCATTGCCTACACAAGCAAGACATTTTCTGAGATATTTGCAGAAAAAGCTCTATAAGAGTGTTCCTATTTTGTAATGATGTTCATTTTTCCTTCCAGTCCAGAAAATCTAGGACTTACACAGGTCACTAAATATAACTGTGCCTTGTTAATTAGCTGCTCCATTCCTTCTCTATTTTATGCATCTTTAAGCCTCTATTTAAGGCATATGAGTGCTGGTAATGCCATTGATAGACATCTGCTTGCAGTGTTTTGGGTGTTTTCTGTCAGAGGTCTAGGCTGGAGTTTTCTCCAGCTGGCTATTGCACATAGACTGTCTGCCAAGTAGGCTTGGATCATTTCAAAGCCATATTGACTTTAATATAGACAAAACCTGTTGATGATAATGTTTTCTATCAACTAGAGACAGGCACCTTCTGAATTTGTCTGCTAGAGAGGAAAGGGAGTTTTAAGGCCCTGACCTGTTGAAGCTACAGTCACAATCTGCCAAACCATCCCCTAGTACAACTGTGATGGTTATGCTGCCTGTGTTTGTTTCTTCTGACACATACTTCTTTTCCTGTTGGTTTCCTTGACTCAAAATTAGGGAATTCTGCAGTATGGGAAGTGAAAAGGTGACCCTGGAGAATTCAATACCTTTATTACTCTATTTTATCACTCAAAAGTTTATTAGTCACACTGGTGGAAGCACACAGAAGACACACCCTTCCTTGGGGAACTTGCAACTTAACTAAAGAGCAGAACAAATAAATACAGGCAAAGGAAGAAGTGGAATACAGGAGGAAGGATACAGCCTAGGTAGACATTTTGATAAATATTTCATAAGCATAGGCTTGAACTTTTCCTGTACCAGTTGGTGAAGATTTATAGATCAGATTACAAAAACATAAGGAATATCTGACTGGGTCAGATCAATGGTCCGTTTAGCCCCGGATTCTGTTTCAGCAGCGGGAATAAATGATGCTACTTAAAGAAAGGAGATGAGCTCGGCCACTTTCTGCAGTCTGCATATAAAACCACAGGGTACCACAGTGCTCATCCGGTCTGACCTACATGACATAAAGCTACAGAGCCTCACTGAATTAATTTCTCTTTGAACTAGAAGAAGATGTTGTGCACCTCAGTGACACTCTGCTGCTTAACACCAGCTGTGGATTTACCCAGAGGTCTTTGTGGCTTTGTTTTCTTTTCATTTAACATGTTTGAAATGTTAATATGCTTCTTCTTCCTTTTAATACGTCATTATCATCAACTTCAGCAATTTTTTTTGCCTTGCTAGCTTTCACAACTTTACAATAGAAATAAAGAGCTACCATAAAACTCCATATATCAAATGGTGGAAGTTAGTTCCCTGATAGCAAAAATTGGGAGAGGGAAGGACACAAATTCCATACACCTGGAATATTTTCTGTTTAGATCCCAATGTCCATCATGCTTCTAGTATCATAGAATAAAGTAATTCTTCTCTGTTAGTTTGGAAGATGGATGTTTTGCCCATGTTTCTGTATGCCCACCTTTTATGTATTTTATATTTCGTTTTTTTGAATCTGATGTTTGTCTGTGCTCATATATCTCTTGGTTTGTGTTTTTTTTATTTTTGGGGGGGTATGTGTGTTTGTTCATTTTGTTTTTGTTTTTATTTTGCTTTGTTTTTGCTTGTTTTGTTTTCTTTTTCTTTTTTTTTTTTAATTTTGTATTTTATGCCACCAGTTACTTAAATACTTATGCAATGGCTTGCCAACAGAAGTACATAATGTTCCATCCTTAGGGAAGGTGTCTGCTTCTACTAACCTCACAGAAAAAGGCTGTGCATGTCTTGAACAACTCTGAGAACCACATGCCAGATCCTTGCTTGATAAAAACTGGCTTAGGTCCACTGAGGTAAATGAAGCCTGCCAACTAATGGCAGCTGAGGCACTTAGGGCATATCAAATTAAGTGATACACAGAAATGCAAAGAGGCATCACAGTCTTTGTACAACAGCGTAATAAACTTCTGAAAGGGTTTTCTGCAGCTATCTGTGCTTATCTCAGGGAAATGCTTCACCCTGCAGTTCGCAAAACTTCTCTAAAGCTCTCCTTCTTTCTTTTTTGTTTTTATAGTCCAATACTGAATATAGATAGAATAGACAGAAGGGTGGATATTGGGAACAAATTCCACCTCAATCGGCAGAGCAAATGAAATGTAACATAACCTTTGCTCTCTCAGTGACTTTCCAAAACAGCTGCCTAGCATAAACAAATTGGCAAATACTATTTTCTCCCCAACAAAGTAAATCATGCATCGTGAGAAACTGTTATAGTATTTCAGCTCTGTCATGATTTACTAGATGCAAATCCAAAATATTTATGATTTCCTTGATGGGTTTACATTTTTTTTTTTTATGCTAGGGGAAACACATCCTGTAAATAATATAATTTAAACTGCTGTTCAGCTATATCTGAACATCATTGCTCAGAATTTTCAACAGTCTTTGCACTTTGCATAGATGGTTTTATTTATACTCTGACATGAAGGGGCATATTTCCAAATTTATGTAGTACATTAAGTTCACTGTGATTTTATTTTAACTTTGCAGATTTTCAACATTTACAGTAAATATATCTACTGATTTATTTTAATTATAGTAGTGCTTAGAGGCCATGCAATACATAAAGCTATTGTGTAATTACTTGTACACAAAACTGTCAGCTTCCAGTTTATATAGAAACTACTTGAAAGCTTAACTTTGAACAGATACTCAAGTAACATGGCAGAGGCAGGCAGAGGGGTTTCTGCATGGACCACTCCGCAGGAGAGCTGGAGAAGGGGGACCCCAGTGGGGACACACACACCTCAGGCACTGAGGCCATCTGCCCCGTTCCCTCCACCAAGGAGAGCATCTCAAAGCCTCTGGCAACTGCCCAGCTGGAATGAGGAGGTTTGAGTGCCAAAATATCTTTCAATGGCTGAGGCAATCCAGAGTGCCTTTCTTCTTTCTATTCTAGGCAGTTTAATTAGGAATGTGTATGCATATATGAGGAGCTCTTTCTGTTGTTCTTGTTATTTTACAGGGGAGCAGCACTCTAATGAGATCCTGCTATTAATTTTATTGTTCATGCCATCCCTGTATTTATGATTGCTGAATCTGGAACATTTCACCATTCGGATTGCAGCCTTCTGTTCAAAATGAAATAGATGTTGAGGGCTTTGGCTCGGGGTTTACATAATCTCTGCTAACTGTGGAAAAGCTGCTATGACTTCAAGGTGTGTATCTTTGCAGCTGTCTTGCTCACAGGGGGGGTGCACCCAATTATTGCCTCCTGCCTAGTGCAAAACTGCAATGTATCATCCAGGTCGCAGTGCCTTGGTCCCCTGGAGCTGAGCATTACCTGCTGAGTCCTCATGGAAACCCATTAATAAGCTGTAGGACCCTCTCCTTAGCTACAAACCAGGCTGGCACTGAGTTTCAACTCGTTTTTTTTCTCATGCAGTGGCTGTGGAGACATTCCAGTCACACAATTAATCCACAAAGGGAAAGGCTGGAGAAAGCAGTTGGGATGCAGGCTCCAAATAAGAACACTGCAATATGTTGCTCACTGCTGTGCCTGCACATGGGTGGCATCCTAAGGAAGGACTCCACTGGACACAGTGTGACATGAGGATGAGAGGAAGACCATGAGAGAGCCCTTCAGTCTTCCCTCTCTCTGGGAATGAGTTCAGAGCAGGCTCCAGATGGGTCTGGTGAAGGCCACAACAACCAGCTGAGGAACCAATGATCACATCCCCAACACCAGTAGGAAAGTGGGTAGGACATGGCCGTTCATATGCTGCCTCTTGGCTCCAGTGGTTCACCCAGGATGAGCAGGTTTATCAGCAGAAACTGCTGGCAGTGCAGCAGCGAACAGCAATCTTCGCTTCTGGAGCTGGTCCTGCTTTTGAACCAAGTGTTATCAATGGAAAAATGTCTTTGTTGACTGGAGCAGGATAAAGTTTCTCTAATGAGAATATATTAAGGTTAGCACATTCCCATCTAGTCAACCGTGCTCAGAAACTGGCTATTAGATTTTTATTTAGATTTCTTTTTTTTAAAAAATGAAAATGCAATACTCCTGTCTAAATCCCGGGGCATGAACAAACAAGACATTTTAATAAGTGTGCTAATGTCCTTATTACAAGCCTCTTGGTGCACCCAAATGAAAGCCTTCCCTCACAACTCAATTATTTCCATTTACTCTATCCACACAAAAAGCCGAGAAAAATAAGAGCTTAGGTGCATTTGGAAAATAGCAATTTTGAGTACTGTCAAATAAAGGTTGGGGGAGTGAGTCTCCAAAGACATTCATAGATTGTTCCCTCTACAGTCTGTCCCAGCTTTGTTTCTAGACCCCATGCTGTTAGTGAAAGCAGCAATGCCTGTTTTACTGCTAACAAGAAAAAAAAGAGAGAGGGAAGATCTCTGTGACACCCAAGACTGAGAGGAGCCATGGCTGTACGTGCACGTATTTGCTGTGCAGGCAGCTGCTCAGCCCAGAAACAAAATGGAAGGCAAAGCAAGATCCGCTCCTCATGACAGCTTTATTGCCTTTCTCCCCTGGAGGCATTACGACACTTATTGTAGCATTTTTGGGAAACTTTGAAGTTCCTTTACTTCTAATTGCAGAACTCATGTCATTTGGGGAATTTGAAAATAGCTTCTTTTCATCTTTTCCAACAGTGAAATGGTACATGTTAACGTTTTATTCTGCACATTATGAATTCAGAGATACAGAAATGACTGGCGTTTTGCTCCACATCTTGCCGTGATTTTCTCAGCTGAAAAATGCCTACCCGAGCCCAGCCACTGCCACGCTGCCATGAGATGCCTTTTGGAAGAGAGTCTTTGGGAGCCAAGCTCCTGCCCCACAAGAGGCAGCCTCACTGCCTCCAGGTGCAGCACAGCATTGGTACCTGCTCCTCCAGACTTCTACCTCTGTGTGTGGCCCCTGTGCCATGTGCTTGCAGGATCAAGCTGGGAGAAGATGGCTGGAGCTGCCACCCCTGTGCAGGATTTACCACTGAACAAAGCGTGGACTGGGTCGTGACAGCTGGTGTGGGATCCCTGGGGCAGGGATGTGCATCTTCTGCCTAATCTGGGCCATAACAGAGCAAAGCATGGGCACCAGTAGAATGTAAATAATAAAAGGAATAATAAATTGCGAAATCAAGCCCTGTAATGAAAAAATAAATAATCTAGATAGACTGTCTCGGAGTGCCTGAGCCTGATTTATTAGCAATTTCTGGCTGACCGTTATTATTATTAGGTAAGCAACTTGCAGTGATTTTTCACCTGATGCTCTGCAAATTAACTATGCTGCAGGATGAATGCAGGAGATTTGTGTTTATTGTTTTATGAAATTATACAGTAGGTAAAAATTCACTTGGAACATCACCACCATCACTTTGCAATTTTATGACCTACAGCGCATCTGACACACAGTAGCACTGCTGCTCAACACAGATGAACAGCAACATCAGTATCACTGGTCATCTGGAGCAGTGAATAACAGCAACAGGAGCAGAGCCAATGCTTATTTCAGGTTGGCACAGAAATCCACTCACCTGCAGGTTATTCTCATGTTTATTCCACGTGAAAGAGCAGAGGGAGGCTTCAGTTTTCCAACATGTTATACGCTAATGTTTCCTAGGCCAAAATTCTGAGCCAGGTATCCTAATTATGTACAAATTCCCTCCCACCCTCCCCCACTGCAGTGACAGATGAATCAGTGACTCTGTTTATTTATCCTCCTCAAAGAGGATGCAATTATGACCCTGAGGAAAAAAAAAACATTTGCATATGCAGAAGAAGCTGGTGGCAATTCGCATTCTAGTTGAGTTCTTACTGTAGTAAATGGCATTACTGCAGAGCCCAAATATTTCTTTTATGTCAGACTCTACTTACTGGTTTCCATTTCCTAGAGTCAATACAGAAATCAATCATGTCAAAAGGAAAATTCAATAAGAAAGTCCTTTATGGTATAAGCTTAATTATAGATATGTTTTCCTTTGTAAGAGTAGAAGAAATCCCAGAACCGGAGCCTTTTACACATCTTTCTACACAATATGAATCAGCTGTATTTATATGTAAAATATTATGAGTGAACCTTCATTATTCCTTATATAAAATGGGGAAAGGCCTGAAAAAATTTTGTGAATAAATCACTGCAAGATGTCATGTAAACTGTGCTGACAGAAAAGGAAAAGCATTGCAAATTAAGTATGATACAGCAATATTTTAGCATCTTGATGTCCGTCCTTTAACATATTGATTCAGTCATTAAAGCCCACATATTGAAACTTGTTGAGAAAAACATTGAGAACTGAGCTGTCCCTGGTGTCCTGAGATCCATAGAAACTCTGTTTTCAGTCTCTTAATTATCTAGCCAATGAACTTGAGAATTATGTTTCAAATGAGTTGTGCTGGGACATACTGCAAGTGTTGGTGGCTTTTATGTGAGGGAGGATGAGGGGTTCACCTTGGGCTGGATTTTAATGTCCTGTTATTTTATAATAATAAATAAGTGGGGTTTTTTTGTTTGTTTCTTAGTGAACTAAGTGCATATAAACATTAGTGGCATGAAGCAGAGCATCATAATCTAGCCCATCTTGAGATACATATTTTATATGATGCTAAGATAATTTCTTTGGGAAAATTTAGTTCCCAAGAAAAATAAATGAAAAATTAAGCAACTCGTTATGCTGCGTAAGAGTGAAATGACAGATTTCGAGGGTGGAAACAGTCTTTACAACAGATCTAGTCAAACCTCATTCCTCCATGTGTTTGGAAAGATAGAGTCAGCTTCGCTTTCGAAAATATTAGAAAGTTCACAATTAATTTAATCTCAAGAACAACACATATTATATGACTTTGTCTCTGCCTTTCTCCCTCTTTTTTTTTTTTTAACCTCCCACACCTTTTACTAGGGATGTAAGCAGTAACCCAGCACTAAATAGTTTTCTCCTTACAGCAGGTAACAGCACTGGATAACAGTGATCTGGATAACAGTGATGCAATATGAACTTAAATCTCCACTCTTTCCCATTGTCCATTGTGAGATTTTATGGGGGATATCTAGCTCTGTGCAAAAGCACACTTTCCCTATTCACTGCAGGCACAGTGCAAGATTTTAATATCTTAATTTCAAAACTACACATGCATCCTAGGAAAAATACAGAATGCATGTTGTGCCTGCTGTGTGCAGATCTATGCTAGAGGCAGCAAGTTAGACTCAGTAGGACAGGCTCTTAAAATTATAGCTTGTTCCCAGACCAGTGCTTAATTTTCCCTTCCAGCAAGCTCTGTCACTGATGCTCAGCTGCCCTGCAACATCTGCCTCTTCCCTTCTTTACTTACCAGTCACAGGGTGTGAGGTTCCCACTCCACCTGACCCCAAGGTGCTCAGTCAACAAAGCTATGATGTAGGCAAATATATCCCAGATTTATTTGGCTAAACCCACTTTTGAGAGCAGGAGCAGAAAGATGGCAAGTGCAGTAGCCCTTTGTTATCTTCTCTATAAAGTTTCTGTCAGTAAGAAACAGAGCGAAAATCGATGTTTTTTTCTTAACAGAAACTGGAAGAACTCAATACCTAATTAATTCCTGCCTTTCAGTTCCTGTAACTGCTAACAATGCTGGATGCAACATTGCCAGCATTTCTTATTGTGCTTTTTTTCCTATGTTTGTCTCTTACATAACACCATTTACACTGTATTTTTGATATTTCTTTTATATACTTAAGGCTTTCCCACTGGTACTTTTCTCAGGTACCCCCCAAAGCTAATTTCCAGAGGATAAAACACTGCCAAACTTTATGTCAGCTAATCATCACCATGACTTCATACCAGCTATGACGCTATCAGCCATATCAAAGGGCAGAGGCAAACTAGCCACTACCATCAGAGAGAGCCTTCATAAATAAAGACATCATGGCATTCTCAAAAAGCCAAAGTTGGTGTTGGCCAGATCAGAATATAAAAGTGTATTCTATGGGCTATTATTGCTACTGTTTTTTCCTCTTGTTTCCATTTTGATACTGTATAGATAAATAATGCACTATTTAAAACTATTATGTTTTAGCTAAATTAATGTCATTTTAATCTCAAAAATGCCATACAATTTTAGTGATTCATTTAGTGAACTCCAGAGAGCAATGTCTGAGGGTCTATTGAAAGCCCATAAATCTCATCAATATAATTCTGGGTCCTGTACTATAGGCTGGTGGCGAAGAACAATGTTTTTGTTTTGGCTGTACTGAAAACAAAAAAAAAAAAGAAAAAAAAAATCACTTCTATGTGCTTGAAATACAATAGTAAACATTTTATTTCTTTACTTGAATGGAATTGGTTTACTTTGGACTAAAAAGAAATCACTTCCTCTAAGAATCTTTGATTGATTGCTACTTAGCTTTCTATACTTGAAGTATACTAGAGAGGCTACTTAATCAGTTTTTCAGATAAACAATGCTGACTGGTGTGTCTAGATTATGAGAGAGATGTTTGAAAAATATCATTTTATACGTGCACACACAATCACACCAAGAACAAAACTGAATTTATGCATTTGCATATTACTGAATAAGATACTACCGTGGCAACCAATTTAAGAGCTCTAGAGAAAGTCTGATCTCATCAAAATCCAGTAAGAAGCTTCCTGAAGCTAAGAAAAAAGAAAAAAAAAAGGAACTTTGTGTGATTGAAGAGCAAATACTGCTCTTTCAAAAATGATAAACCAGAAATAAGAAGAAATACACAAACTTTGAGAAGTAAATTCTTGGCTCAATGATGTCTACTAACATTTGCACGGTTCTGACAACTGCTGAATCAAGTAGGAATGTGACAACAGTTCTGAATGGTACTAACTTGTGCCTCCTGTCACATGTCTTCACTGAAGAACTCACCATTAATCTTCTCTTAAAGCTTTAAGAGCAAATATAAAGTAAGAGGAAGTTTTTAACTGGAACCACTGAATTATCGCTTTTAGAGACTCACTTAAGTGATTTGGTTATTAGGACTTGGGGTTACTCATTGCCCAAGCAGCAGTTGCTCTACACCATGTAGGATAATCCCAACCAGTAGGGATGCTCATGTACTAGCCCTTCCTGCAGGTCATTCCATTGCTTATGTACCATTTCCATCCTGAATCGAAATGAAAATCCACAACAGGGACTAAAAATGGATGTGAGAAACTCTGCAAGTTTTCACCCATTTATATGTGTCAGGGAACAAGGCTTTTGCATGGAGTGACAACGATGCTCCTTTGAGTTGTGCCAGTTGTGGAAATTGTAATTCTAAATCACACACTGCTATTCTCTTGAATGTGTTGCTCTCTGGCTTGACTACATCTCCTGCACTACATTTTAGTCAGGGGTTACACTGACTCATTACAGCAGGAAAATGGAATAGAGCAGAGGGAATTGTAGCTTTCAGTGCAGAGATTAACTGAATTTCCATGGCATGTATTAATTTGGCTTAATGGTAGAATCAGGTAACTGCGATTCAATTTCTTTGGTTTTCAAAAACTGGTCAGAGCTCTGTTCACCAGTAAGGTGATGAGGAAAATCACTCTGCAGGAGAGAGTTCTGAACTCCTCTCAGGCAACACCACAGACAGAATAAATTCCATAGCTTGTTTTTTCTTGGACTGCTGTTGCTAGATTGTGTTCAGGGTGTTTTCCTCCATCTGCACCTGCCTCTGTGATTCCTTCCTGGGTGCTAACACCACCATGCCTCCTCATCTTTAAGGAACTAAGTTGTTTCTTATTATTATATCAAGACAAGAAACAGTGACTACAGAGGTTTTTTCTGAGTCATAAACCCTTAGAAAATGTCAGTATGTCATTCACATTATTATGTATTTTTGTAAAAATGCTTTGAAAGAAAGAAAGTGTGAAAAAAGAGGAGAAGAAAAAGATAGATGAAAATTCAGTGAGGAGAAATAGTTTGGGAGCTGTCTGTATATGCTCACAGAAATCTATAATGGAGCCTAAAAAGCTCATTGCTGTCACTGAAGCAGCAGGAGGCTGAGTTGTGCAACCCCAGCATAGTTACAGTGACACTTGATGCGCAGTTGGTCCCTTTCCAATTTGGATGATCAGACTTCAGGGAGGATGGAGAAATCCCCTTCACAGCCTTTCAAAATATGCTATTGTGGAAACAGTGAGGGAGCCATGGTTGGCGCAGAGAAGGAAACAGAAGAGACAGTTCAGAGGCTGTCTGCCCTTGGCAGTGGAGTTATAGACAAGGTGTGGTGAAAGGGGAAGCAGGACAGAGGAAACAATGGAATGAGTGTGATGGAGAGATGTCCAGAGCTCAAAGCCCATAAATAGCTCTTTTTTTTTTTTTTTTTCTTTTCCAAGGGAAGGGCTGATGAAAGAGATGAGCTGACATAAAAATACATTCTGCAAAGAGCAGCACATTTGCCTATTTCTAAATCACAGGAATCAGTCCTTTTTTACTATTATGCCAATAGGAGTAAAGACTGTTCTGGAAAGTGATATGATTTCTGCTACATCTTAACTGGGTTTTATTTTCTTGGCATAACTTTATTGATCGGTACTTCATTCCAAGTAACATGGGCCTTATTTTTTCAGTAATGAAAGAAAAATTATTTCTCAATTAGTGTGGTTGTATGAGTATGGTACTTGAGTACAGGGCAGGCATGAACAGCTGTACCAGTAAGTTAAACATGCCCAGGACTGTGCCTGAGCACATTCGCTACTTGGTGTCACAGATTTATGCTACTAAATATTTTCCACCTCTAGGATGTAGTTACCACAGACCACCTGTTAGGAATATCTTCTGGGATATTCCAATTCCCAAACCTTGGCTGGGAATTGTTTGAGGGGACAGGATATGGGGCAAAAGCCCACGAAGTGGTTATCCTAACATTCAAGAGTACAGATCATTGCTGTTCAGCGCTCAGGAACAAACCTAGGCAGTACTTTACTATTGTCAACTTAGACTGTGGTTAGTTGTCTCCTAAGTAAGTGAAGCAGACTCCACCATTACAGAGTGTTTGAACATTTACACATATTTAAGTCTATTTGAAGTAGGACAAGAATCTGTTATATTCCTCATGCTCTTACCACTCTTTTGCTTCACAGTATGATTCTTGTTGGTGAAATGAATTGCAATTTATTTAATGTGTATGTGAAGTAATAATAGAAGGTAAAACCTTTCCAGTTTATACGTATAAATACAAGAAAGCTTATGGGACCCCACTGTACTGAGTGCTGTGTCAACATACAGTGAAGAAACTGGAGATGGTCTTGCAGAGGGCTGCTTTGATGAGTACAAGCCATGGACACATGCACTGCAAGGAGAGGTGGAGAGGTGGAATGAACTGGTGCAAAGTCTGGTGAAGAAGACAGTAAGGAGCTATATGATGGAAGCCTACATGTATTTGAAGAGAAAGTGCAAAGATGTCTGACCCAAACTTCTTTCAGTCAGTAGATGATATAACAAGAGGTGGTAACAACAGATTGTGGATGGGAGGATTGAATTAGGATAATATAAGAAAACTATTTTCTTCACTAGCAAACTAGAGGAGAGGAACAGGATGGCAGTGAAGGTTGTTGAATCTCTGCCAGTGAAGTTTTGTAAGACTTAGCTAGATAGGGCAGTGGCTGACACAACCAACTACTGTTTTCATCTGTCTTTGAGTGAAGTGAGATGGATGGGCTTGGTGATCCAGAGCCAGCACTGCTTCTTCTGCGAGGGAGAAACCATGTTCACCAATGCTGTGCATGAGCCTTGTCCAGAAAAAACTAATGTTGACCACAAATTGTGAAGGAACTTCTACTGTATTCTAGGTCAATGTACGATATTTTTGATAAAAAAGGGGAACTATTCAACAGAATGTGGCACTTAGTGCCATAGTTAATTGACTTGGTGGTGTTTGGGCAAAGGATTTTGCAGTCTTAGTGATCCTTTGATTCTATTCACACAATTTCTTTCTCTCCCTTGTTTTATACTCTGCCTCTGTAGACCAGCAGTGGACTTTACATTTTGAAGAAGTGCATTCTTGTTGTTAGTAGAGATGATTTAATTCATATGCTGGGAAATTTACTTAATCTGCAGTTTAGATACTGAAGGACATAATATATTTCAGCTACATTTTCTTTCTTATAAGAGGTATCCAATTGCGGTTT
This sequence comes from Rhabdornis inornatus, assembly GCA_013397075.1. Classification (NCBI taxonomy): domain Eukaryota; kingdom Metazoa; phylum Chordata; class Aves; order Passeriformes; family Rhabdornithidae; genus Rhabdornis; species Rhabdornis inornatus. Next base: position 1,319,140 of record VWZS01003373.1, on the reverse strand, counting down.
TCATCTTTACAGGCGTGTTTTTACATTCCTATTGTGAAACGTGAATATGACCTCAAGGAAATCCAAATTTTGCCTATATGCACAGAAAGTGCTCAAATCTGCTGACAAATAGATGTCAGTAGTTTATAAAAACTTGGTATGCATGGAATATTAGGATATATTTGACAAGATTAATCAGAGACCAGCTCATAGAGATATTGGCCAAACTGCACAAGTATGAGTGAAAGCCACTCACAGACAAATTAACTTAATAGAAACGCTGTTGCTAGCACTAGCACAGTGCACTAAAGATAAAATACAGTATCTGGTCAAAAAGGAGAGCACAGCTAAGCATTTAATCCATTAACTGTGCAGTTTCCAGTCCAGTCACACAATTAGCAGTGATTTGTATGTTTGAAGCAATGGTACAACAGCATGGCCCACTACCAAATCTGCAGCCCTGGTGAGCTGGAGCCTTGTGCATCCAGTGCTGAGAACATAACAAGGCATGCAAAAGCTGTTTGGTGTTTCCAAATTGGAAAGGCACACCATGAAACTCAGCCTTGGCCTCTTCCACACCACCCACTCAGGATGTTCTGCATTACACTCCTGCAAACCCCTTGACTGTGAACAGCACCTTACTACACTCTGCATTCCAGCTTGGCTGATACATTCTAAAATATCCTACATTGCATTTGAGGCCATTTAAAAACCTGCCCAGGTTTAGCCTCCACACTCATTTGAATCAATATTAAAGTTAGAATTGAGAGGGAGATATTTTATATATTTGTGAAAGTGCTCTCATTTTCTTCCAAATATTTTGCTTTATAATAAAAAAATATTAATTTTTCAAATTTTTCAAATGGAAAAAATCCCTCCCCTTCACCTCTTGACTGCTGAAAAGATCTTGGTGTTTAGGGAGTTTCAAAACCTAGTTTTAACTGTTAACTAGTTTAACTGTTAACATGTTGTTAACACAGTCTTCACTTTGTCCTTAAAAAAAAAAAAATAGGCATTCCATGAAGATGCAAACTGGAAAAGGAATAAAATCATGCCAATTAAAACTATTTCATGAGCCCTAAAATTTTCCCTGGATTAAAAAAGTGCAGTGCCAGCCCTGAGCAATTCTGTAAGAAGAGGAGAAAGGTTTTGTTGGTGTTGCATGGCGTTCTGCATGTTTGTTTCATTTTGCTTAATATGAGGTTTTATACTTTTGTTATGTTGAATACTAATGTTGTTACTGTGAGAGCGTAGCTTTGCTTGGCTCCCCATGGCAGCAGAGGTTATGAATTCACCTAAATGTGTGTTCTGTGTCCCCCTCCCCTGTAGTTTCTGAAATGACTGGGTTGTCAAATCAAGTTGAAATTGCTGTCAAAGATATTAAGCTCCCACAAGTTACATGAAAACAGGTGGCTGGGAGAAGAACAATCCTATTAGCATCCCTGCAGAGGGGAAAGTTGCAAGATAACTTCACCTTTTGTTCATCACAAGAATTCAACAAGGCAGAAACACTTGATAGAAAAAAAGGTTCCTTACACTGAAGAGACATCTTCAAGTGGCACCTTATCAGATGCTGAGGAACTTGACCATGAGATCTGACACTATGGGGAAATAGGCTCCACTTTGTTACTGCGTTTCTTATTAAGGGATGCATTTCTTCCATGGGGTTCGTCTTTGTTTAACCTCTTCGTGTAACCTCTTCCTACATGTTTGGAAAGTTTGACAAGAGAAGTGTAAGAGAAGTGTAACTTCAGCTGTGCATCAAAGAGCTTCTGGAAAAAATATAACAACCAAATGCCCAAATCTTTAAATACATTACGCTATGGGAAAGAAGGCAGACTTGACAGAATACAGGCAGATACAGAGTCAGCTTGTGAAGTGGGCAGAGCAGGCAATCACCCAGAACAGCAAAATACCCTTGATGAGAGTGGTCATTGCTGCATTAGAAAATAGGTTTGGCCTGCGGTGACTGCCAAGAGTCTTGGTGGGTATGGGATAGTTCCTCACAGAAACCCATTCTCCTCTCACTCAGGATGGGAGCAACACCAGGTCACTCCAGGTCCAGCTCCCCAAGCCACTGCCATTGTCCCACCCTCACTTGTCATGGAAGCAGCAGCCTAATTAATCCCAACTTCATCCCCGGTTTCTCCCACACATCATAATATCAGAATTCTTCTTCCCCACACCTCTGAAAAACCTTGAGCTGGCTTAAGATGTACAGGAGTACAGTACACTGGAAATGCCACAGTACACTGGAAATGCCACAGGCTCTCTTCTTTTGACAAGCTACATTACAGTTTCTACCCACCATTTTAAACAATCCTAAAGGTGTGCTAGGTGCTGCAGCTGTATTAAAACACAGGCCCTGATCCTATACCACTGACATCGGAGAAGGTTTTGCTAGTGGACTGAACGGGTTAAAGCTTAAAAGCATAAGCATTTAAGATGGATTATGTTTTGCAGCTTTAGACTACAAATATGAAAACTCTGTGGACATTTAAATTTGTCTCTTATGCCTGTTGTAATAATAATGCTTAAGCAGATAAAACTCTTATTGCTAGTCTTTGTTGCTGGACTCTTTCAAGGTTCATGGCCTGATACTTGTGAAAAGTTGAGTAGAGGTATTGCAGAAGGTTGTCTGCTAAGTGAAAGAATCATTCTGATTACACTTTTAAAGTCCATTCTCATCCTAGAGATATTACTGGTCCTCCTGGCACTCCAATTTTATGCACCAGTACATTCAGCAGAATCAGTCATCTCTCTGAAACTGGAACAAACTGCGCAACTAAACCCTGTGGAAGAACTGTGCAGTAATGTGGCCTAGGGGAAAAAATGCAGAGATGAACCAGCCAGGCTTCATCCAGTGCAAGTAGTATGTGAAACAGAGCCTCCTCCTCAAAAAGGCAGGAATAAAACAAGATCTCTCAAAAGAAGGCTTCTCTTTGCCTTTGCTTTCCCAGGTGGGCACAGTATACTGTGTTTTAGCTGGGGTGGTTTATTTTCTCCTCAGTGGCTGATAAGGGGCTGTGTTTTGAATTTTTGCTGAACAACAGAGGGATGTTTTAGTTATTGCACAGCAGTGCTTACAAGGTCAAAGCCTTTCCTGTGTCTCACCTCAGCAAGGAGGCTGGGGGTGCACAAGAAGGTGGAAAGCTACACAGCCAGAAAAGCTAACTCCAACTGATAAAAGGGATATAGGATATCATATCATGTCAAGCTTAGCTATAAAACCAGGGAGAAGCTTGGCCAGGGGGGACTGCTTCTCAGGAACTCACTGATCATTCATTGGTCAGTTGTGAGCAATAGTTCTTATTTTCATCACTTGTCCTTCTGGGGTTTTATTGCCTTTCTCTGTTGTTTTCCGTTACTACTACTATTATTATTGTTGTTGTTGTTGTTGTTGTTGTTGTTGTTGTTGTTATTACTACAATTATAAAAATGTTCATATCTCAACCCACGTGTTTTCTTATCCTTACCCTTCCAATTTCACCCCCGCCATTCTCCTGGGGGGGGTAGTGAGCAAGGAGCCATGTGATGCTCAGTTATTGGCTGGGGTTAAACCATGACAGTTCAGGAAAGTCCTTCCTTATGGCAAGAGGGACTTTTTCCTGCCATGCAGAAGCAGCTGGGGGATGAAGCTGAGGAGGGGAGCTGGCTGGACTCCAGCTGTAAGGAGCAGTTACAGAAGTTACCTGAACTCCCAGAGATGGTCCCACAGCCTCAGCCAGCCTCTCACTGCCCCAAGCTCTCCAGTGCCGGCCTCCCTTGCCCTCCCTGCAAAGAAGTGCTTAATAGTGTTGCCTCGTTTTACCTCTTTGACTGAGAGCTTGCATCTGAATTAATTTCTACTCAAGAAGAACATGCCTGATGAAGAAAAGTGTTTGAGAGGACATACCTTTTGGCTAAAACTCAAACCACTTCATTTTTACTTCTTTACTGAAGTATTTTGGGGTGAGGGTGAGAGGGGAAATGTGCTGGTGTGGGGGAAAGGACTACTTCACCAGCCATATAGTTGGAATATAATCCCTCATTTCAAACTCTAGGAAAAGATATTTGTTTTAAATATAGAAAGAATGATTGTCTTTCCTAATTACAGTATGCATCAGAATTATTACAGCAGTGACATTTGATCTGTGAAGTGTTAAAAATTGATGGAATTTGGTGATCTGTTTTCCCCTTGGTCTTGCCTTTATGCTCAGCTGCATATGAGATACACAGAAGGTATATATTATCAAATAATACACAAAAGAATGGTTGTTAGCAATGCCTAATAACACAGTTATTTAATGATCCCAAGCCAAATCTGAATGTGCTAATGTGCAAACGTTACACATCAAATCAGTCATTAAATGGTATCATGACTACTTTAGTGGAGTTTATGGGTACAGTGCTAAAAGTGTATTTTATTATTTAACCATTTAATTTTTTTACAGGGAAAAACTTCTGCTGCCTATTTGCTACAGAAGAACAATTGGGATTTAGTTTGCTTTCCTGTAAGAAATATAGGCTTTCACTTTTCTCAAAAAGAAAGTTATAATCTAAAATATATAGTTTCCTATCAGCTCATTTGCATCTGTATACAAAGAGGATGTGAGCAGGCACTTAGTGGCTTGTGATTAACGCTCACGTGGCTACAAATTCTCATTTACTAATAAAGAGAGAAAAATAAAACTACATCCCCCTGCTGTAACTTAAGTGAAGCCAAATTTTGTTACTAAGTTAATAACATAGTTTATTTATTCACACACAGAGAATTGCAGAATGCACGATGGCTGAGAGCTGTGGAGATATTTGCATTCATCTTTGTGAGTGAGAAAAGTGATAACTCATAACTTCTACAGCCCAGAGTGAGTTATTAGATCACTCCTCAGAGATAAAAGGTTAGACCAGATTGCAGCCATCAGATATTTTAATGTCTGTGTGTACATTCAACAGTGAACATGAAAAGACAGACCATTTTTTTGCTTCATGCTCTAGCAAACCACTCCACAACTTTTCCACAATTGCCCTTGGTTCTCCCTATTTTCCACCCAACTTGTGCTGACTTTGTCACTCAGAGTTCTGTATTTCATAGCTCAACATCTGTATGAACTAGTTATTCAACTGAGTAGAAGATCAACAGCTGTTTTGTTCAGAGACAAATTAATAGCTTGATTTTCAGTGGCACCAGAAGAACACACATCTAGGGAAACTTCTTATTGGTTTAAGTCTGTTGTTCAGGGAAAGAGTAATTTGCAGTTACATTTAGCCTGACCCTTTCACTTTAGCATGACCTTATTATTCCAACTGCATGGTGGCTCTTGAATAAAGGCAGCAAGCAAAGCTCATCTTGTCACATAGCATGGTGTTTACAAGCAGTCACTAGACCCACTCAGGCAGAACCAAATGGCTTGGCTGGGTACAGAATTGAAGCATGTATATTAAACTGATAAACTCATTTGCTATTCAATCTAAAATCATGGGTTTGATTATAGATGTCCAAAAGTAGCACCAATGTTTCACACATTTGCAGTAGCTGTTACTTTGGCTGGCTTGTCACAGACTGACCAAAGGGTAAAACAAGATCTGATGCAGCTGTAGATGAAGAAACAAACCTTTTGTGTAGGCACCACAATCAATTCCACTGAGCTGTCCTGGAGCTCAAGCACTCACAATGACCTGAACATTCATAAATGCATTACGTAATCAAGAAATCATGTAGTTTTCATTGATATTGCCACTTTGTATTAGATTAGTTGCTTACATGTATTTCTTGATAATATTTTTGATTTAAAGAATCTATTAGTGCAGCATGCGCTTTGCTGCCTGTAAGTACAGTCCTGTTATTTACAAGTGTTGTACTTATGGCATTTATTGATATAATCCAGATGAAACTGAATTATGTATACACACATTACTGTCTTACATCATTAACTTGATTAATATAAGGAGGATTTCCCAGGTTTAAAGAAGGGGATTGAGAACACGGACTCCTGATTTACATCTAATGATAATTAACATCATTGGATTTATTGCAGCTATATTGATTTCTCCTAGTGGACTTTCTAAAACACAGGATGCAGTCCTACAGCTTGTCAGGACTCATAGTGGCTGCATCCTTAGATTAAGCAGTTAGACAAAGTTCACTGCATCCATTCTTTATTAGAAGAAAGAATCTGCTTTTGAAAACGTTTGTGTATCTATAACAAATAAGCTTTGGTTTCCACTTACGAAGACAGGGTAATGCTTTACAGTAAAGCTTTCCAGGAAAAAAATAGTAATATGTACTGTAAACTAAAAAAATAGTGGCAGAAACACATTTCACTTTTCTGCAAGTGATGCATGTATATGTATTTCCCAACAAGGGCTTTCAGTCATAAAGCTAAAATTATGGGCAGAGAGAGAGAGAGAGAGTGTGAGAGAGAGGAGAGAAATGTTGAGATTAAAAACTAAACCAAAACACACTGTAAAAAGTGATTAGAAGAATGAGGCAGAGTTGACAAGGTTTATTAACTAGCAGCTGTCCTGAAACAATACTCCAACCCCAGAGGCTTTTGTCAAAATTTCTTATAAAAAGGTGAGGAAGGGGCTCTCATTTTCAGAAATTGCCAACATGCACAACTTCAACAGGATCTGAGTTCCTCAGAAAATGAAGTTCATGGTCTAATAGGTTCCAGTTGCCTCTGTTCCTCTCTGTAGGTCATGCTGTAAAATTACAGCATTCATGCATAGCAGCTATAGTGCTCAGAGGAATTGACAGTGGAGCACAAAAGCTGTCCAAGGTTAGGGAAACAGACATTTCTGTAAAGCATCAGATTATCAGCTATTCGCAGTGAAAAATGAAAGGTAAGAGGAAATCTTATCTCCAGGATTTGGCATCAATCAATAAGATATCTTAAATTGGAATACAAAGACCTAATGATGGGTAAATTGTTAGCAGCCTTATTACACATATACATTATTGGCAGGTTTTTTACAGAGAACCAAAGGAACCTACTTCTATTGTGCTTCTGTAGTGCATTATATTGGACCTCAACCCTGTGGGAATACAGGGGACTTTCAAATATATTTATTTCAAGTTCTCTGGGAGGATTTATTGCATCAGTTTTTCCACCATGATATTCTGCACAGTGACCAGACCAGACTGTTATAGGCCTATCTGTTTGAGACTGATGTTTAGTATGAAAACTTATCCCATAGCCGAAAGAAATTTAAAAACTTCTACCCCATAAGAAAATAAAAGAGATCTTAGAAACGTAGTTGATGATTTTAAAGATCTTTTCTAACCTAAATGATTCTATGATTATACATTTTTTTTTGGGAGAGGACTGCTCAGACGTCACCCGTCTTGGATATAAGGATGTGTGTGTTTTGAGTGGAGCTGAAACAGATGGGAAATTTACAACTGAAAAAAAGCTGGTTTTATTTATTTTTAAAATTCAAAAACTATAAAATTTAAAAAAAAAAATTCTAAAAAATTATTGGCTTTTTAAAGTGTTGAGAGGAATTAATTTTGAGAGTAGGTGTAGAATTTCCTCTCAATGATGGTTTTACCAAAAAGCAGCCAGTAGCTTGTTGGCTAATGAATACACTTAGGAGCCATTGTTCTTTCTGGTTCTGACTGGAGGTTTGATTGGGTCTCCAAGATGAATGCCCAAGTCACTGATTTATGGTGCTCCAGTTCTCTGCTCCAGGAGCCTGCATCTGAAAGCTCATGGGAGAGCCACCCCACTTTCTACTGCCAGAAGCCAAACACCTGCACTTCCCACACCCCACATGCACAGTGCAAGCACTGGGCTGAGGAGCCAGCCTCTGTTCACAGAACATCTCACTAACACAAAACAAAGGAGCCTTGACAGTGCCAAGCAAGATCTCTTCACTGCTCAGCAGTCAATAGCCTGATTGCAGGCAGCAGCAGTGAGTGATGGATCAGAGAAGAAAGAGGATATTTTTCTTCTCCCTCCCGAGAAATAGAAACAATAGAGGTTCTTTTCCTGGTATTCAGTGTATTAGGATAAATACAGTGATGTTAGGAAGATGCTTAGGAAGGTGGCTGGCCACATGTGCAATTAAAATGGCTTTTGAAACCTTGGTGTCACAAGATGCATTTATAAAGCCGTATGCTGGCCAAGACCATGTCAGAAATTAGTGGTAGCAGTTGCATTATGTATAAACAAGAACCTGCTGATAAATTAGCAGAGAATCAAGAAAAAATTTCTGTAATCAGACTCCAAGGTCACCAAACATGTAATCTAGTCTCTACATTATTCTTTTTCAAAGACCATATTTACCAATGTTTCTACATGATAGAAGCAATACCTCACAGACATTCAGCCAGGAGTCTAAAGGGAGAGTAGAGCCCCAGTTTCCCCATAACAATTTTCTGCCAACTTAAATTTAAAGACTTCAATAATATTACTCCTGATTTACTCTAGTGCTAAGATGATCAGGGTTCTAAAAGAAGAAATTGCCATATTATCATCATTGTCAAGAAGAAACTAGGAAAACAGTTGGAAATTTTCCAATGAGACATGCTTGCACCAGAAGTTGTCAATTCTTTGAAACAGAAATATCTCTTGGAAATGCCACACAATGAGCTACCAATGAGCCAGAAAAAGGATTTCTGACAGAAATCAGCTGGAAAGGTGTCCGACATTTTCTTCAACTTACCTAAATAGTCACTTGGGCAACCTTGGTTTCTTGGGTTTACAAATGTAGGATGGCCCTTCTGTGGAGAAAGCATCATAAATGTGTGGTCATTCTGCCTTCTGTACAGAGCTTGAAAGTTCTGAGAAGACCACATCTGGGTTTTCTTGAAGCTCACAGCTTCTGTAGAAGGTGTGTTGTTTTATTTTTTCTGGCAACAATGTGAAACTTGAATCTTAGAATGCCTTGTTACTGCAACAAAAAAGACCCCCATCCTATTATAATCTGGTTTCCAGACTCTTAAATTTTTATATTTTCTGAAGAGTACTTTCTGCTCCTAATGACATTTTAAAGTTTAGAACCAGTAAGATTTTGCATGTAACTCCCATAAACAAAAGTATTTACCATCTCCTTGCCACATTTTCTCTTGTTGACAGGCAACCTCAAGAAAACCCATTAATAATGACAAATTCAAACACTTGAGTACTTTACTCAATGTACAGCACATAAATATATCTCCCATGTGGAGCAAATATATACCAAATAATTGGTTTTTACATATATATACACATATATATAGATATGTAAATACATATGCATGTTTATAGCATATAGAATGTGTATGTGCATAAACCTCCATACACAGTATACATATACCTCCCTGTATTTAGTATGTACCTTTATTTTTTGATTGAAATTTATCTTTCTGCTGGAAGTAATCAAAGCAGGAACAGTGCTGTCTAAGGTGGCACAATTTTTTCCATACTTGAAGTCTTAATATTGACAGAGGAAGGCAATCTTCAAAAAGGAGACTTCAGGTAACCAATTGATGGGTAGATTTGGAGTCTAGTCATCCACCAGAGACAAGACTGGCAGAGATAAGGCTATTTCTCACATGTATTTCACAGTCCCATTTAGTGGGGTTTTTTCTCACCCAAGAGAATTCACTTACAAAAACTCTTGGCTGAGACTTGCTAAATGAACCAGACGGTGCTGCAGTGCAGGACTTAATTTCCTCATTTGTGGCTGTAGTCCATCATTCCGGAATTTAAATGTGCATTGTTGAATAGGTATGATGTGCCATTTAATTTCTGAAGTAGGTGCATATCAGTGTTAGGTAAATCGATCCCTTTATCACCTAATTTGCAGTACCTCAATGAGATATTTTGAGGCTTAATTTAAAAATGCTTGAAAATATATTCACGTCCTTCGGAAGGATAGAGTGGGTGATAATATATGATCACAATGAGTATTTACAGGGACTCAGAACGGCAATCTGTCTTTTGTTGATGCTCAGCTGTAATTCGTGTCTGACCTCTGCAAGGTCTCTGCCGAGAGAGATCCCAGGCCACACTCTGTCACTGAGGTTGCAATGTTGGTATGAGGCAGAATAACTGAGCTGCAGCTACGGAGAACTGACACGAGCAAGTGCAGCAATTGAAAACAACACCCCAAAAGCAGCACATTTAAAGCAATTAAACAGCACGGGGCTGAAGAAGAGATGTTTAAATAACTACAGTGATGATACTCCTAGACATACAAACCATTATGCAAAAACAGGACTGAGAAGGCTGACAATCAAAACCCTTCAGCAGCAGCAACACACCTGCACAAGTGACCAAGTGACCAGAACAAAGGTCCCAGTCCCCCTGTCACGAGCAGTGGAGGTGTCCAAGAGACTGAGAGATAGGTGAGAGATGGTTGTGGCTTTCCAGGAGGGAGTGAACAGCTGGAAAAGCAGTTTTGGGGCTGTGAAAGGTTTCCAAAGCTGTCTCTGAAATGAATTGAAGCTGGCATTCCCACTGAGGTGTGACTGCAGCCGAAGTGCAATTTTCTAGAAACTTGGACAGAAACAGTATATTAAACTTTAGGTTATGTTTTAAAGACCTTTCAGGTGGTGGGGGTCTTGGTGTTCCTCAAACCTGGAGTGACAATGCTATGAAAGAAGAGGTGGGGGGTCTCCCTAATGTGCGAGAGAAGTACATTAACATAATGTGAAGTGGAAAAGTGAAACACTGAAAACAGCTTTAACATGCCAGAAATAAGTTGAACTAAGGGGGATTTTCCTTGTCTGATTTGGATGAACAGGGTTATGCAGGAAAAACAGCAGGTGATCCTGCAGTGAAAGACCGTCTCAAAGTCCTTGTTCACAGCTATCATATAAGGGAGCATAACCAAAATTTCTTCATTGTGGAACTTTTTGATTTGAGTGTATGGCCAAGCAATCTCAATTTGCTTGGTGGTTGGGGTCTTTATAAAACACCGCTTTTATTCTCTTGTATTTCGTTTTATGAAGATGAAAAGAAAGTGACACAATAAGGCTTTGATACCCAAAAATCTGTCTAAGCATACCAGTTGGGATAATAGGAAGGTGTCTTTTCTTTCCACAGCCTTACTCACAAAAGCCCCAGGATGCAGACTAGAAAAATGCAGCACAGCTATTAATGCTCTAATATTCACAGCATAAGTTGCTGTTACCTGTTATCCTTCAGCTGTTCATAAGACTGCTTCTTTTCTTTATCATAAATAAATACCAGAGACTGTATCAGCTGTTCTGTTAATGTGCAGAGCTTCCTTTGTCCAAAACCCAAGGACTTTGCACCACACAGACCAGGCAAGTTCCAGCTGAGGCTCAGTGCTTTGAGAAAAGCTCAGGCTGGTCTTGGCAAAGGCAAGAAATCCCTTATATTGGCTAACAACTGAGGAGCTCCAGGAGGAAGATATCTTTTATTTCTTTGGGGACAAAAGGGATCATTTAAACGAAAAATAATGGTCTATAGTAAATTACTGATGGAGAACTACCAATTGTGATTTGAACCAACGCTACTTGATTGATAGCAGCAGATGATCACAGTGGGATACTGATAGCAGGTTCTCTCTTTGATGCTAATGGAGAAGTCTATTTTGTAGTTCAGCCTTGAGACTGTAGCACCTTGTAGTCTCCAGTCTGGAGATAATTAACTTCAGACCTTCAAAGTTCTTCATACTCCACCTGTGAGACTGTACTGTGTGCCAGGGACATGTCTGGCAAGTCCAGTTACCTGGCAGGGCAGCAGCTGGCTGCAGCTGGAGACTGAATTCAGTGAGGGATTCTTTGTGCATAGGGCCTCCCACAGCAGCATCCTTCCTCAGGTGAGATCTCCCTCCTGCAGTGTGGCCACACATGCCAGGCTCAGCTGGGTGATGGATCACAGGAAGCTGGACTGACCTGTTACAGCAGACACACTGGGGTGTGAAGCCTGGCACAGGCTCTGATGCTGCACTGCAGTGGGTGAGGTACTTCTCAAACCAGAGAAGTGAGCATGAGGTCACAGAGACCTGCATGGGCTTCATGGGCTTCAGACAAGTGTGTGACATTTACAGGCTTTTTCATTGGAACAGCAGGATAAACTGGAATTTCAAGCAATAGATGTCTTTAAAAACTTACACTAAATTTCATGTGCTTAGAAACAGTAATGGAAAAATTAATAGGCCTATTTGCACAGGAGGAAAGATATATCTTTTTCCCAAGAATGAAATTATTTTGGCAAAGGTTCTCATTTCTACATATGCCTGTGGTATGTCTCCTATACAAGACATGACTCAAAGTAAAAATAACTCATTAATGCCTCCTGCAAATGTCTCAGTGCCTACACAGTCTGTCCCTTAGCTGGGTAGGAAAAGCAAAAGGAAGATGGAAAGATTTTAGTGCATTTGCAAACTTCTAGGTCTGGTCTGGACAGCAGAGAGTAAACAAAGCCTGAGTCGTACCTTATAATATGTTTTCTTTCTGTCCATAACATCTGAAATATAAGGACAGAAAAGGGCATGTAATAATGGCCTCACTTGTTAAGTCCCATCTGTCGCTTGTGCCAGGTGAATTACAGAATCAGGAAAAGAGGCTGCTGCTGACCATCCAGCGAGGAACAACTTCTGCCCCTTACATATTTTGTTATGCCTGATGACCCCACAGTGCTTTGATAGCAGCTGCTTGTTCCTACCTGCAGCCCAGCATCATCTTGTCATTATGGTATCAGGCACCAGAAAGTACAGGTGAGCCTGATGAGATTGTTCCAAAACTGCATCTGTTTCCAGGGAGAGATCTGCTGAGAAACCTGAACTTGTCAATGGAGGAGAGAAACATGGGGAGCTACAGGCATAGTGGAGACTCTGATAGGTCAGTGATGAGGAAAACAGGAGGAAGGACAACTTCTAAGGACAGGCAGAGCAAAGGGAACAGTGAGGACTGACAAAAAGCATGGCTGAAGGGGATTGTGAGCCTGAGGGGTGGATAGCAGCTGTGAAAAAATTCTTCTCAAGTGAAGACATGAAGGGAAGACAATCTTGAAAGCACATCTGCTGGGAACAATTCTAAGAGACCAAAAAGAAGAGGATGGCTGTTATGGTGGACACCAACAATGAAAATTAACTTGAAGGGTTGTTTCAACAATGGAAGTTAACTTGAAGGGTTGTTTCAAGGGCAGGTTTTCATTTGGAAGGCAAATTAAGAAAGAATGTAAGGTCAGAAGAAAGAAGATACAACAGGATGAGAATGACTTATCCCTCATTAAGGAATGAGAATAATTGAGCCCACAGAAATGGTGAAGAATAAGGTGTGGTTTCCAAGAAAATGTCTTAGAGTTACTGAACAGACCTTCTGAAGTAGCACATGTGGCTTTCTCCTCATTGTCTATCAGATGAATTCATAGACTCGTGGATTCATTTGGGTTGGAAAAGATCCTTAAGGAAGTCCTTTGGACTTACTGAGAAGAAAGAAGATATAAGCTTTGCTGTGTTCCATGTCATGGATGTCAGAACTGGTGAATGAAATGAGCATTTCTTTGTGTGGGAGTCAGGAACACTGCTTGTGCTCTTCCCCTGATACCCTGGGGCATTACTTTGCACCAGTAAGTAAGCTGCTTTGCTCTGTTTTGCTCTCATTCTGAGAGCATAATACTGAACACCTCCCAATTCAACTGTGGTTTCACCCTCTTGCTAGATTTTCCCAACCCAGCATTTTCCTCATTGGGTAAAATTTATTTTACTTGTATTCTTCCAAGGGTTTCATGTAGAAGAACAGATGTTCTTCCATGCCCTTGAACACCACAGCTTTTGTTGTGTGTAGGCAGGTAGTTGCCTACCCCTTACCTACTGTCAGACAAATGTTTACCTCAAAACTGTAAAATGAAATAAAACTGGGTTGGAAAGTCTTTATGGAGTCCAAATCACACTGGAAACGGGTGTGACCTGTTTATACAAATTGGTTTGGCGTCCCTTTTTTCCCCTTATGAAAAAATTACCTACATTAAAACAGATTACCCTGCAGTGATTTCCTGTGTCATGAGAGTTAGATTAAAGTTCCACACCCCCTGAAAAAGTGGTATTTTCCATGGCATTTTCCATGCTATACTCCATATATCCATATTCCATTGGATCATAATGCAACAATGTGCTTATGTAGAAGGAAGAATGAACATTATGTTTGGACAGATAATCTGGCCTGGGACCCTGGTTCTCATGGCTCTGTCTATACTTATAAATAACTGGGCCAAGGTCACTGTCTGTTGTTGAGACCAACAGACATAGAATGGCATACAAGCATGCTGTTTAAATGTTTTACTTTTTAAAATGGGATAGCCACACACTGTCTGCCTACTAGGAATGGTCCCTGGCCCATGCAACTGTTTGGGAAAAGTGCTAATTGGTTGAGGCCAAAGTCATGCCAAGAAATATTTTTACAATTTTATGACATAGACAATAACATTTTAGTGTCTGGGAATGTTCCTGGCAGCTGCTTAATTTATTAGCATAGACCATATGCAGCCCCAAATTACAATTCCTTTAAGACAGTATTCCACATTATCTGGTTTAAAGCTGAAGGGATATATTGTTTAGATTTTCCCTGAGAAACAATTGAAAAATGTTGAAGTAATGGATATTTGCTCATTGAGAACACTGATTCTGCAGATGCTGGCACTTTTGCTTTGAAAATCATGAATGAGCAACTTGTACTTAACGAGACCCAAATTTTAATTGAACAATGAATTCTTTAGGCCTTTTTCTATGTCAGCTCTGCTGTATTCTTTTTTTAGTGTTTCAGAAATAATAATTCTCAAGATTTTTATGAGTTCAGTTTAGTAGTTCATAAGTGGGAAATGAGTTTCAATGAGACCAAAGAAGCTTGCAGTGCTGTGCAGACTCCTATTTAGTCAAATAGCAGCTCTTCTACTGATAAAATTACAGATTTTAAAATTTTATACTTTAAAATTTAAAACAATACTGTTCCAAAAAAAAAGAGAAACAGACAAAACAGACAAATGTTTCTGGTCAAAATATCATGCTGGAACTGTAGATATAAGTGAGACTATGTTAGAATTTCTAGGTGCCCTTCAGCTTCCTTAACCACAAGATAATCGTACCTTTCTTTGTCCCCTATTTAATTCTTCTGATATCTCTGGTTTCCCACAACAACGAAGCAAGGATGCTGCAATTTTGCTAAGGATTTTCAACTCATTTCTGGGGCACAACACAGCCTATATGCAAGTGGAGCAGGAGTCCTATGAAAACCTGGTCATGGTAATGATGTGAAAGGATGTCACTACACATAGCAGTTAATTCACAAAACTAAATAAAGTTGTGGATAACATAATTTATTTCACTGCCTCAATTCTGAGTGACTTTGAAATGCTAACATTCCTTTACCATAATTTTGTGCTTGTGCAATATTTTACAACTGTGCAACTGTGTAAGAAGCACTTGGCATACCAGTTCAGATTTCTTCTGTTTCAATGTGATTACTTATGAATAAACTATGTGGCCAAAGGTTCTAATTAAAGTATATAAAATATAAATACACAAACTTCTTAAAAAAAACCCAAAACCAAACAACTAAATAACACTAGAACAAAGTAAAGGAAAACAGCTTATCACGTTGGGATATTGTCTGAACACACAATGCAGCAGGCAGCTAATGATGCAATGGTTACTGGAGCAGGGATATCCCAACTAGATTTCTGATGTAATGATAGTGTGCATTTCATGTTTGAACTCTGAAAAGCAGAGTTGATCACATAGCCCAAAATATTGTCTTCTATGAATATTCTGAGTCTATGTACCAAGACATAACAGTTCATTTTCTTTTGCAAATTGGTTGTAGCACTCAGAAACATCCATTAACTGCTTAGAAAAAAAATTTCAGGTTTGAGAGGCATATGGAGGTTGCTAAAATATTGCTAGGGATTTTTGCAGGCTTTTTAAAGCTTTATTTCTATTTATGTGGCTTTTACATTATACTGTCCAAAGGGGAGAAAGGAGGGAAAGATCTGATGTGAATGAACTTTGCCTGCTGCTAGTGCATGGGAGAGGTCTGAGTGCTCCATCTATTTTCAGAACCCAATAAATATAGATCGAGCAAACCAGGATTGGTTTTGTCAGTACAATTTTCTTGTCTGTTTGGTTTTTTTCTTGGTAGAACCAAAATGAAAGGTGACCTGAATTTTGATATACTTTTTCTACTCTAAACTCCCTGCGTTCTGCAAAGAGGGGATAGTTCCAAGCAGGAAGTGTTTGTCAACAAGTTATCTCAATTTCACATCATCTGTGGACATCTAATTTACATACTGAGAATATGGAGAGAGGAGAAACCCTACCTGGAGGCTGTCAGAACTAGTTATCCCTATGTAGCATGGAGTGGTTTGCACAGGCATGCACATGAAAATCCAGGATCTCAAATGGTTGTGCAATTCTGCCAAAGCTATCATCCAAAATGAAAGATGTTGAATAGCAGGGAGAGATAAAGAGATGGAATCAGCCCCTAAGTGTCTGTTCCATATGGTTTTCCTTGTCACATTCTATAGCCTTAAAAGGGAGACCCTAATCATGATGGAAATATTTCAGAGACAGGGAATGCCGTACTTTATTTAACATACATGCATGCGTATGCACACATATATAAGCAAAATGGTTTAAACTTGCTATTAAGCTGTATCAGAAATAGCTGTAATCATCTTATTTTCCTCATTTTTCTCTTTTTAATTTCTTACATGCTCTCTCTGACATGCATCAGTGGGAGCTTTTCAATCTCATTTCCTCTTCTCAGTTTCCATTCTACTTCTTGCTGTCTTGAATAGGTTTAACTACCTTCCTGCTTCCCAAATTCTCATTATCTTTCCATCTCTCTCCTTTCCACTACAATTCCTCTTCCTTATTCCACTGCTTCTGTCAGGGCTCCCAAAACCTCTCTCCCCACTCCAGTACATGAGGCTCTCTTCCCCTATCACCTTCCCCAGCCCATCACCCTTTATAGTCTCTTGTCTATTACCAGTTACTACTATACACAGCTGCACATTTATTTCACATTGTAAATAGCTCTATCCCTTGCTGTTCCCAGTGCCTTACAAATAAGGAAAAAAAACCCCTCCACAACTCCTTAATGCCATCCCCCTCTCCCCACTCCTGCCTCATCCTAGAGAAGAAATAAATAACTAGCATAGTGGTTGTTTTGTAGGGTGTGTTTGCCTTTCCTTGTTTTACAGATCTAGCAGCTAGCATGTAAGAGTCTCTGTATGTTTCTCCAGGGAAAGTGATACTGCAAAATATGTTTTGTAGAAACACGGTGTGTTCACTCTGGCAGGAGCCAGACCCACACAGCATGCTCCCTCCTGGGAGCAGGAGTATATCCACCTGCCATGGAATAAAGTTGTGCCACTACACAAGTCTCTTCGTACCTGCTTCGTGTTTTAGCATGGGAAACGAGAGATCTCTGAAACCACCAGGGCAGCCTTGTGGGTTTTCTTGGCAGCTGGCAGTGAGTGCAGCACACGTGGAGAGCTGAGGCAGAGCACAGGTAGGGGCTACTGACTTCACATGGGTGAGACTGACCAGGCTGAGGGCATCTCTGTTCAGTGGACCCTGATCTTTGCTCACCTGGCACTCTGGGTTACTGTTCGTACCAATTCTGCTTGCACTGGCATAAATATTTACTGTGAATTCATGAAGTTGCTCTACTAAAACTCTTTCCCATTGTGACAAGCTTTCCTGATCATGATATTTGGTGACTGACATATGCAGCTAAATACTGTTCAGCTCTGTTTGGCCCCCTGTGTTTTCAGTACTGCAGTTTACTAAAATGTACTTTATTCCTCATGTTAGGGGACAAGATGAAGAGGCAAGACTGATTAATTTTTACAGGGACCTGATTAATTTTCAATACTCCAGCCAAGCTTTCTATCCCTTTTTCCTTCTCTGACAGGATAATCTCAGGCTATTTTTCATCACATGCAAATCCCACCAACTCTCTGGAGACAATTCATGGAAAGCACAACAGCACTGCTTTTGTGCTAAGCCAAACCTTTTCCCAGAAGGGCTGAACATATTTTTTGGCAGATCAGCAGTAGCTATTGTGCATTTTTACAGTCTGTTGTCCTGTCCCTCTTCCTTGCCTTTTGGCAGGTTGTCAAACATCATTAAGTTGATCTTAGTGATCTAGCATTGTACATTTAGTTTTGTTTATTCTTTGCTTAAGAAGAAAGTTGCGATAAGACATTAAGCTGTGCATAGAAGGGGCTGAAGAGCATTAGTATTTTTTTCTTCTTTGTTCAGTGAAATGATATTTTTTATGTGTATACCTGTGGTATACAAATGTTCATGAACAGATGAGCCAGCACCAAGGCGGAAAGACCCAGAGAATCCCCAGAGTAACTCCTGAATCTTCAGCTGCTTGTGCTAGGAAAGCCCTAAGAAACCTGCTAGCACAGTTTCAAGTAAACTAATCAATATTCTGTGGTACTGGTGTTACAGGAAAGCGACTTCTTCTGTAGGACTTACCTTCTTCAGAAACAGGAACTGATGGAGCTTCCTGTAGCATTAAACATGCATTCTGACACAATAGTCAACATGGCCAGGAGTACTTTAAGTGAGAGCTGTAGCTACTGCCTACTGTAATTAATTGTGGTAAATACACTTTTGTTTTATTGAAATAGTGTTTCTTTCATTTAAATAATTTGCTTAAGCATGTGAGTGGGAATTTTACAATGTACATTCATTTTTGAGCAAACAGAAGAGTTCAAGAGTAATGAGATGAAATTAAAGTATTCATTTTGAGAAAATACATGCAGTCTTGTATAATAATCCATTTAAAACACACTTGGAAGTTTTCTATTGGAACCAAAGCTTTATAAATACGATACTGTTTGTTCAAAAAGTGTCAGAACAAAATGTTCCTTTGTTTTCTGCCATACTTAAAAAGTATTTTTCACCCTACTGAACAATTAGAGAAACCCCAACCAGTATAGTTTCATGAAAGGTTTTAACATCACAAAATCTGTATTTTTTTTTCCCCTCAAACTGAATGAATGAATGTGATTGCACAGGTTTGCCTTCTACTTGATAGAAGACTTCAGCTCTCTCCTGACTGTCTATTCCACATACATTTCCACTGTAGAGTAGCTCAGACTGTGCAAATTTTTCCTTTTTTGACTTCTAGTTAATTAGATATAAACTCACAAACTTTTTGGTTGTCCCTCACATTACACTACAAGTCCTTTATAATAGATGCAGTACAAGGAGCTGTGCTTATTGTCACCTCATATACAGCACAACATTGCTGGGTCCTCCTTGGCCTTCATATTTGCTGGCAACCAAAGTGACCCTTGCAATTAAACCATGACATTACAAAACAGTGTGTCAAAGGGTATCTGTGCTCTCATGAAGGTCAGGCTCTGTTCCATGGGCAGCTTCAAAGATGACCTGAATAGTGTTAAAGGACAATAATTTCTACTGTGTCAAAAGCCTCAATCGTATTCCCTAACCATGTTATAACCTTGAATAAAGAGGCTTTAGCATGGTTGAAGAGAGAATTTAGGTCCCTTCTACACCACAGAAATGGAGACATGCTTTAACTGTATTGCAGGGATAAAGATAGTGTAATTGGGTCCCCTGGAATAAATTTTTTCTTTAGATATAGCTAAATGCAAGGCCTTGAATCTCAAGGACATGAGATGTCATTTTATCTTTTTTTAGTACTGGTATGACACTAAAGAACTTTGAAAAATGAAGGGGGGGGGCACAAGAATTACTTTCATTTCATAGAAATACATTGATTTATACAAATTGAAAAATTGACCCCAGCCTAGGTGGGAAAGTAATTTTATCCATCTAAACAGAATAAAATGCTTTTTGGTAAAATATTTTTTCTTCAGTGTTGAGATTTATGTTTGTTCTTTATCATCAGACAACAACAGAAACAATTATTTTTATATAAAGATATATATATGTATGTGTATAGATCATATACATATACATATACATATACATATACACACAGAAAATATTTAACTTAGGCTATATGCTGGCTCTGTTAGTTCCTGGTAGAGAGGATTTGTTCTATTTAGAATCTGAGAAACTTGTTTTAATAAAGGTCTTCTCAGATTCCCATAGTGTCTGCAGCTTACCTCTCCACCACAGATTTTGCTCCCTAGCACAGTGGGACCTGACCCACTTGACAGCTCTTCCTGGTGTGTCTCAACATGAACACCACCCAGGACTTCTTCATAGTGTACTTACTACACCTCAGCATCTGACCTAGCTGAGAAATAGAATCAAAGAGCTTTATTTTTCCCGTGTACAAAAGATACTGAGACAAAAACGATGGGACTGTCTATTTCAGATGTCTTCACTCTTTTGTAAGAACCTTTCTTCTGCTGTCTACACAACAGGAAAAAAAAATCCAGGAAGTTGTAAATCGAATTATGCTCTGTGCTTCTGGCTAATGATGGGATTCGTCTCACCTAGCCTTAGCCATCCAGCGACTACACATTTAGTTTAATCTAGTTGTCAGGCCTCTGGTTTTTGCCAGAGGACAGATATAGGCATTTAATGGAAATTAGCCATCTTGCTGACTGAGACAGTTATCTTAGGTGGGAAGAAATGCCTTTTGGAGAAGTATTTCTCTCTAAAGCAACCACAGAGAGAACTTGGATAACCAGCTTATACTAGACAATTTTTTTAAGGTGGTTTAGCTAAGCAAGAGGAATCCTGTCCTTAAGACTGCCATCAGGCATTTACTTTGAAAGAAACTTTTCTCAGCCCTATCTCCATTAAAAACTGAACTCTAGTCAAGAACAAGAGCCTTCTGACAGAAGCCAGAGCTTATTGTTTTGCATTAGGAATACAGAGCTTAAAATAGGAATGGACTTTCCTATTCTTTCCCTTTATCATTACAGCTATTAACAATAAGGGTGGTAAAAAACACCAGCTAGAGCTTCAAAGAACAAGATACAGGATCTTCAGGAAGTAATGTTTTCAAAGATTCACTTTTCTACTCATAGATGTATACAATCCTTCATTTTTCAAATGTTTTTTAACCTGATTCTTTGCATTACTTCCCTGCCTTCTGCAATTGTAATGAACTATCTGTTTTCCTTCCTTTATGTTTCACTTCTGATTTTTATTTTGTTATTGTAGACAAATCACAGCTATATGATTCAATGTGATAATGAGGTGGCTTTTTACTTCTCCCTCCAGGCAGCAAAATATCTGGTCATTATTTCTGTTCAACCCCAGACTCTGAGAGATGCATAGCTTCCAGTTTGCCTAGAGTATAAACATGAAACCAGCCATACTGGAACCAATGCTGTGAAATAAAATCAGTAGGGTCACAACCAGCTCTGTGCTGCATTTCCACAGTGGGACCATGGAAAGGCTTGAAATGAAAAGAGCGTGGTGGGGACAAATCATTGCTGGCAGTCACATATATGCTGCAGTCTGCAGGTGCATTAAAAGAAACACGCTGCTGTGTGATATTTCTCCCCCCTCCTCTAACTCAAACTAGTTAAGCTCTGAGGTAGCAGGCAGGGAGTTTGTATCTACTTCTCAGACTACAAAACTGTCGCATAATTTCTTGAGAATATTACAGGAAAATTTCTGGCAAGCAATCCAAAGATTCTTGCACATGCCAGCAGCCGAGATACCAACAACACTACACCTCAAGTGCAAAGAGAGAACCCATTCATCCAGCAGCAACTGTATCTGTTTGCAAATTAATTTCCTTGAATGTAGTCCCATTACTCAAATAAAACAAATTCACTGAGAAATGTGCACCTTGTAGATAATCCAAACAAAGCATGCTTTACAGATAGGAGATTAGCTCACAGAATCAGTGATAATGCTGTCTCAGCCCGGTCGTAGATTACTTATTACAAATTAACACAGAAAACAATTACAATTTAGAATGATGCCTTTTTACCCCAGTGTTCTTGACAGATTTTTTTGAACCAGCTCTTTGGTTGGTATAAATCTCTATATCTGCACTGAGAATTCTATGCTTCCTTGCACTCTCTGAGAAGCTAAGTACATGCTTTTTAGTCAAGCCTTTATTGTAGAGCTTCGTACAGACCCCTAAAGCTCTTCACTAGAGGATACCTAATCTAGACATCAAAGCATGAAGTTATTATCAGGAAGGTAGAGTCTTTCCCAAAACAAACTTGGGTTCATCATTTGATCTTCTTGTGCTTCTATTTCCTTTCTGAGAACTGAAACTAATTTTGCCTCTTAGTAGTTGTTTCATTGACTTTTAATGGCAAAAATGATCTGATAGTCTGCTGATACACAGAAGGAAGTCTGCATTAAAAAACCCTACATCAAAAGTTTAACTTCCAGTTGAGTTGCACTGCAACTTTTTCAAAATGCCCAGCCTTTATTTTAAAATTTACTTAATAGAGGATTCACCATGTTAAAAAGAAATTAGTAATGTCATAGTTTAGTTACCTCCACAAAAAAAATCCATACATCTTTTATGATATGAATTTCACTTATATCAACTTCCTATCACCACATCTCATCAAGTCCTTGCAAGTATGTTTCTGTTCTTTACTATACAACAGAGACATGTATGTAAAGGATAAATAAAGATGAATTTATTATTATTTTTTTAGTAAGCAAATAATAGTTAAATATCTTAGAGCAAGATGAGAGAGCAAAAAAATGGTGTATTTTCTCACATGCCATCTACTTTGCCTGATGAGAAAAAGGGTATGATAGCTCCAATTCAGTGTCTTCACAGCAAAACTTCTGTAACATATCCATTTGTCTGGTAGTAAATACACATCCCTGAGAGGAATATAAGCACAGACAAAGATCAGAGCAATGGTTCACCCAGCCCCAGTATATTTGCCACTGTAGTCAAAAGAAAGCACTCAGAGTACAAAAATAATGAAATTACCTGCTATTTTCTGAACTAGTCTTTCAGCCTTCAACAACTTGCAGCTACAGATTATCTGAAAACATGTATATCTTTTTACATATGTAAAATTTTCCCTTCTGTAAACTTTTTCTGTTTTTGAACCTAGGCCAACATTTAGCAACCACAACTGCTGTGGCAAAGAATTGCCCAGCTAACCTGACATGCTGAGAACCACCTTCTTCTGTTTGTTTTGAACTTGGTGTTTTTATTTAATCCCCCCTAGGTCATATGTTGGAAGATATTGAGCAATCAACCATACATATCCAGTCTGCAATTTTATAGATGTTTACTCTCACATTAATCAGCTGTCTCAGCCTCAACCAGCTGTCCTGTTTTCCAGGCTGAAGAATTCTAAGCTATTAAATAGTGCCTTGTATGGAAACTACTCCATGATTTTCACAGAATCATTCAGATCATCAAGTCCAACCACTAACCCAGCACTGCCAAGTCCACCACTAAACCATGTCCCTAAATGCCACATCTACATGTTTTTTAAATATCTCCAAGCACAGTGGCTCCACTACTTCCCTGAGCAGCCTGTTCCAATGCTTGATAACATTTCCCATGAAGAAATTTTTCTAATACTCAATCTATACCTCCTCTGGTGCAACACGAGACCATTTCCTTTCCTCCAATTGCTTGTTACCTGAGAGAAGAGGCTGCTACACCTCCTTTTCAGGTAGTGTGTAGAGAGTGATAAGGTCTCCTTTTCTCCAGGCTAAACACCCCCAGCTCCCTCAGCTGCTCCTCATCAGACCTGTGCTCCAGACCCTTCACCTGGACACGCTCCAGCCCCTCCATGTCCTTCTTGCTGTGAAGGGCCCAGAACTGGACACAGGATCCAAAGTGTGGCCTCCCCTGTGCTGAGTGTAGAGGGACAGTCATTGCCTGGGTCCTGCTGGCCACACTATTGCTGATACAATTGAGAGCTCATGCTCATCCAGCTGTCAACCAACACTCCCAGACCCTTTCCCGTTGGGAAGATTTCTAGTGAGTTTTCCCCAAGCCTGTAGTGTTGCTGACTGGGCCTGGTCCCCAGCACGTCATTGACCATTTACCTTTGGATTATGGTGACTTTATTCTGCTTCCTATCCCTGTTTTCCATCTCAGAGAGCTGGGTACCCTGAAAATAATTTGTTTTACTTGTAAGGACTGAGTCAAAGAAGGCATTAAGTATCCCAGCCCTTTCCTCATCCTTTGTCAGCAAATTTCCCTCAGTATCCAATGAAGGAAGTAGATACTCCTTAGCCCTTCATTTTTTTGCTTATGTATTTATAGCAATTTTTTCATTGTCTTTTATTGCTGTAGTCAGATAAAGTTCTATCTGGGCTTTGGCCCCTATAATTTTCTCCCTGCATAAACTCACAACACCCTTGTAGTCCTCCTGAACTGACCACCCATTAAAGCTACTAAAATCTCCTCTTTTTTTGTGTGTGTTTTCGTTTGTTTGTTTGTTTCTTGTTTTGTTTTGGTTTTTTTCCTTCCTTAATTTCTAGTCACAGCTCTGTTCAGCCAGGACAGTCTTCTTCCATGCTGACTTTTCTCTGGGCACATGGGGATGGCTTGCTCCTGTGCCTTTAAAATTTCTTCTTGAAGAATGTCCAGCCTCCCTGAATTCCTCTGCCCCTCAGGGTTGCCTCCCTAGGGATTCCATCAACCATGCTCCTAAACAACTCAGTCTGCCTTCTGGAAGCCCAGGATGGCAGTTCTTCTGAGTCCCCTTCTGATTTCCCTGAAACTGAAAACTCTGTAATTTAATGATCTCTGTGTCCAAGGTATCTCCTGACCATTGCATCACTCCCTAGCCTTTCCCTGTTCACAAACTTCAGGTCCAGTGGGTTGCGTTCCTCATCTGGCTTACTCACCTGCTGTGTAAAGGAAGTTATCTTCCAGACATTCCAGGAACCTCCTAGACTCCACTATATTGCATTTTCAGCAGACACTCTGAAGCCCCCCATGAGAACAAGGGCTAATCACTGTGAAGCTTTTCCCAGTTGCGTATGGAATATTTCATCTCCCTCTTCATCGTGGTTGGATGGTACATAACAGACTTGCAAGAACATAATCTTGCAAGAACATGCAGAAAAGTTGCATTGCTATAATAATTTCTAGAAAGCATGCTGCCAAAGGTGTTCATCTCCTTAACTCCATCCCTCCAGAAAATTGCACTGCATGATGCAGATCTAGTAAATCTCATCGGTCAAGCCATTACTTCTCTGGTAAAGGTTTAACCATCAGTGGCCAAACAAGGGTCCAGAAACTGTTTTCTTTAAACACAAATACAAGGTCACAGACAGAAAGAAGAAAACAACTATCGTTTTATTGTGTTGTTGTTTTTTTTTTTTTCCTCATGATTTTCTTTTAAAGTGAAAGGAAAGAAGGAAAGATAATAAGTCAGACTTCTTTGCTATAGTCAGTCACATCTAAACAATATCAGGGAAAAGGCCCAGGAAATAATGGAAACTAGGACTGCACTGTGGCAAAGCCAGATGATTTTTAGAATATACAATATATACAATGCCTGTATATTTAAAGATGTTGAACACTGGTCAATGTTCCAAGTGATTTACTCTTCCTCTAGCTTCCAGCCACTTTTGGCTTAACTGGACATGACTAAAGGAAAGAATTAGAAGCAGGCAAGGACAAAGAGGTAGAAACATTTTGGGATATCACCTTACCAAATTAAATGCCCACAGAAATGGGGAAAGACACAGCTATATCAAATCCACTGGTTTGAGCCAGCTAGCTCCTGAAAAAGACAGGTCTGATCAGTCCTGCATTAACTATACATTTTGGATGTGAACAAGCACGTATAGTCAGTATTCTTCTCTTTCTGAAATCCTCACTCACTGTATCTGTGGCCAACACCACCTGCCCCCTCCAAAGCCGTTACCTGGGTACAGAATTTCTTTCTTCTACTTACTTTCCCCTCTATTTTCCTTCACATTAATCAAACTTAGAGCTGACAGTATGACAACTGGTATAAAGGATGACAAGGTCTTTTAGAAGGGAAATATATGGTGCACAATCCCCTACACAAGCATTTTTTGGTAGACAGACTTGTTGTTTTTTTTTAAAAAAAAAGACATACATGCTATTTGATTGCTGTAATCTACTAAATGTATGTCTTGGCCATGGCAAGAGATACAATTAATGTCTCTCTTTTCTTTGCTGTTCAATGGCCTAAAACGTGCAGCTGCAGCAATATTTAGTGAAGCTCAAGGGATAAATCACACTGAAATTTTACCCAAGTGAAATCTGTTGTCAGATGCTATAGGTAAATAAACATTTTATTTCAATGAATTGCTGTACTAGTGCTTTATTAAATGGCATAAGATTTGTATTCTTAAGAGAGTTTTCAAATGGTATGTGATGGAAAAATATTTTTTAAAATGTTTTAAAAATATTTTAGAGAAAGACTATAAATGCCACAATTTTTTTGGTGGTTTTTTTTTTTCCATTAAAAAAATATTAAAATCTTTCATTTTCCAAAATGGATTTAAAATAATTTACTGACTATTTCTTCTCTCTTCCTCCCCTCAAATTCAAATGAACTGTAGGTTCCTTCAAATGAAAAGAGACACTATAATTTTTAATTGCTTCTTTTATTTTCTTTCTTTTTTTTTTTTTTTTTAAACAGACCAGTGATAGTCTGTGCACTTTCCATAGTGATATACTGAGCAAACCTCAATTCTCCAGATGTTTTTGGTACTGGAAATCACATAAGAAAAAATGCATTGTTTTGGATGGAAGGATTGGAATTTTCCAGGGACAAAATACTTTAACTGTTGTTTTATTTTCATGCCAAGTGCATGTTCTCCTAATACAATCCTCTGATTAGGCCACATAAAATGGCCTTTATTTTCAATTGCTGGTCATTTTCTCCTTGCCCTGCTAAGAGCATTAATAATTTCAGTTCGAGCTGTTGTCCCTTATCTCTCCACACTGGGCATCCACAACCAGGGTAACTCAGAGGTCTGGTTAAGTGCCATGAGAAATTGCAAGTTCAAAGGCAGACTTGGAGAACACAGCACTGGAGGAAGTAGAAAACCTGTAGCTAAAAGGCAAGACCCTTTTTTAATGAATACTTGACTACCCAAGGCTGACACTGCTCTTATGATCTCCAGTTTAGTGCTGCTAGTGCAACACCACTGCTGCAAGTGAGAGATTAAATCCTAACATCACCCAGGGATCTTATCCCAGAGCCATGTACATTATTCTCTGCGTGTCCAGAAAAGGGAGACTTAAAAATTACAAAAGCTTGCTTAAACATTTGGCACTTACAAAATAAGAGAAAAATTGAGGTTGGAAGGGGTACCTGGAAATACCTAGTCCAGCCCTCTGCCCACAGTAGGGCTAAGTTCATGTTTCCCATGGCCTTTGAGAGCTGAGTTGTGAAGATCTCCAAGGGTGGAGATCCCATCACTTTCTGGATGCTGATCTAATGCTTTACAGGCTTTAACAGAGTTTCCCTCTCCCCTTCCCTGTTTTATCCAGTTAGATCTTTGAATACTGTAGCTTTAAAGTTCTGCTTCTTGCCTTTTTGCTGTATCCTCTGAGGGAAGTATGGCTTGGTGTTCTCTGTGATGTCCCTTCCAGCAGCAGAAGACTGGAATTAAATTCTCCGCTGTTTTTCACTCTAGAGGTAAAACAATCCATGTAGGTGCCCCAAACTGGGCACAGTACTTTGCAAAGGAGAAAGAACTCTTTGCTGGACTTTCAGGCTGTGTGCTGGCTGGGGCTGGCCAGCATGCCCCTAGCTGCCAGGGCATTCTGCAGGAGTGGACTTTCCACGTGCAAAGCAGCTCCATAACCGGCCTGTGTTGCCAAGGATCCTTCTGCCCTAAGTGTGGCATTTGGTTTTTAGTGCTTTTGCATAACTTGAGGTAATAGAACTGGGATATGAAGCTTCTCATGATTCTTTTAACAAGCATCAGAAATCTACTGTCAAAACTTGGAACAAGGCCTTCTTTGCCTTTTGCAGTCAAATTCAATCAAAATATACAGAGATTAATGTTGTTAATACTCATTAAGAGCACATAATCCACAGAGAGGTAAACTTTATATATATATCTAAACATATATATATATGCAGTGAGTTGAAGTTCAAATAAGCAAATCAAAAGCTCAGCCTGTTCTGTACCCTCTGAAAAAAGGTGTTAACTAAAGCTTTAATATTTTTCTTGTCATCACCAACAAACTGCATAAATCCAGCTAATAAATTCATCAGTTTTATGCCTGACATTAATAGGAAGTGAAAATTGCCTCTAGACCTATCAAGACTTACAATAGAGCACTATGAATCTTAAGTATTTTTAATGATAATTTCTTTAAAG
>VWZS01003373.1:1098969-1290970 GCA_013397075.1 Rhabdornis inornatus | reverse complement strand
ATCAAGTCCCTTTTGGGTAATCACATTTCTGATTCTTGAATGCATAGTACAAAGCAAAGGAACCTCATGTCCATAGACACATTTAAGATAGATCACTGATCATCCTGGCATTAGTAATCTATTCTCTAACCACAGAGACAACAGTTATGGCTGCACTCTGCAGAAATCACTCCCCCCCCNTGCTTTTGCATAACTTGAGGTAATAGAACTGGGATATGAAGCTTCTCATGATTCTTTTAACAAGCATCAGAAATCTACTGTCAAAACTTGGAACAAGGCCTTCTTTGCCTTTTGCAGTCAAATTCAATCAAAATATACAGAGATTAATGTTGTTAATACTCATTAAGAGCACATAATCCACAGAGAGGTAAACTTTATATATATATCTAAACATATATATATATGCAGTGAGTTGAAGTTCAAATAAGCAAATCAAAAGCTCAGCCTGTTCTGTACCCTCTGAAAAAAGGTGTTAACTAAAGCTTTAATATTTTTCTTGTCATCACCAACAAACTGCATAAATCCAGCTAATAAATTCATCAGTTTTATGCCTGACATTAATAGGAAGTGAAAATTGCCTCTAGACCTATCAAGACTTACAATAGAGCACTATGAATCTTAAGTATTTTTAATGATAATTTCTTTAAAGATTGGAATGGTGTAAGCATCAGCTTTATACCTGGGACCATGAAACTGAGTCTCCCAGACAAGAGTCAGCATCCATAAGCAAACATCAATCCAGAAAGCAGGTGGTGGACACCTCTCTGTGCTGCCTGAGACCAAGCCAGCATCTGCATGAATATTAACATCCACATTACAATGTCCATTCGCTCACTAAGGGCTCAGGCAAGATTCCCAGGATCAACACAGCATTACTANCCCTTAATGTATAGGTGATAACTGGTCTGCAGAGCCTTTGTGAATAAAAACCATGCTTTTGGACAAATGTCTTTCTTTACAACATGTAAGAATAATTTGGAGGTAATAAAGAATTGCATCTCTTCTCTCTTCTCATCAAGGCCTTGTAGTCATAGCCATGGCCTCCTCTGGCAGAGAGCAGGTGGGGCCAGCTCCTCAATGAATGGGACTCAAGTGAACTTCATGCTGGACTTCAGTCAGCTGGCACCAACTACAGTGAAGGCCTGCTTTATGGAATCTTAGTGGGCAGCACAGCAATGGTCATCCAGTAATGATTCATACAGGCGAATCAAAGTCCTGAGGTCTGCTCCTGAGTAAATACAGGTTAAATGCTCCCAGCTGCCAGAGCACGTTTGCAGCAAGAAACCGTCTTCAGGAGGGAGAAAATGAGAGATACTCAACCAATCACACTGCAGTACAGGATATGGAGCTTATATCTTAAGCTCAGTGTTGGAAAGCTCAGATGGCTGAACTCCATGCTGAGCAGCAAGCCCTTAGGCCTTATTAGCCCTTTCTATTTAGTACATCTAATTTATGCAGACTGTGAGCTTTTTTTCATGAGCTTTAATATTATGGCAAGTAAGCAAGATATCTTAGCTATTGTGAGCTCACAGAGGGGGTAATCAAGAAAATGGATTTCAATCTTCATTCATTTGCATGACCGTAAAAATTTCAGTACAATTGTGGGTGCTTAAATAGCAAATATAAACCTACCAGCAGCCTCTTTACAAGAGCAGCACAAATAGGAAACCGGTGAGGTGGGCCAAATGTCTCCTTAGTTGCTGGATATACTTTGCCTGCTGAAACATTTCCAAGGCAGCATAAATCTTAAAGCTATGACAGGTTAGACACCCCCCAGTAAATTTGCAGTACTCAAGTTAGCTGGTCACCACAACAAAGAATGGGACACGGGGGAGCACAAAAAGACAGTGGCACACGTTTAAGAGGTCTCCAAGCACCAGTTCCAGCAGCAGCAGCCCTGGCAGCAGGCTGCTCACACAGTGCTGTTCAGCAGCTTGCCTGTAGTGCTTATATTTGAAAATTCCTGGTCGCAAGCAGCAGGCTTTATTTGTTAGTGACAAGGTAAGCATTAGCAAGAGTGGCATGCTGCACCCTATGCATATATATATATATATGCTTCCAAGAAAGGAGATTTTCTATTAAGAACATAATTTCTCTTCTAAATCTCCTTCTCCTCCCCTCCAACCTCATTCTCACCATCATAGGATTCCCAAAAAAATTCATCCTAACAGGCCTCAGGGAAGGTTGTTTTGATACTTGTTGGATGTTTTTTACTTTCTGGCGTGGTGGGAAACACTTACCACTCCCTGTGGATAATCTCCTGAGAAGACCTGGTGTGAAGAATATTTCTCATAGCAGCAGGAACATAGCAAATTGTCCCAGTCTGAGAGATAAATGACTCTTTTGTTTTTCTTTCCCAAAATTCTTGTTTATCTCAGAACCCTCTCTCCCCTTATAGTCAAGGTGCAGCTTTGACATCTTAAACACAAGAATTTGTAGGGGGAGCAATGTGACAAAATGAGATCTTCAGATGCTTAATTTAGTTCCAATATGGTTAAAGTGATCAGTTGCTCGAGCTTTCTCACAAGGCTCTTGTTCAGCTAGAATTCTCCCAGAGGAACAGAAAGCACAATTAAAAGACATTTGCAACCTTAAACAGTTTTGTTTTGTTTTGGTTTTTTCCAGTTTTTCAGAGACATTTAATTAGAATTATGCTGCTCTCTGTAAGAGATTGGGAGGATGGAGTTTTACTTCAGGCATTGTTAATACTATTCTTCAACTCATACACTTGAGACTGAATTTCCCAGTCAAAAAGGCCAATAGCTAGAGATCAGGGCTGCCTTTAAATCAGATCTATATCTTGACTGGAATCAGCAGACTTTATGACAGTTTTCTCTACTGTAGAATCCAGCCCAAAGTCATAAACTTAGGAAATGCTCATCATCTTCCAAAGGAGAACAATGGCTCTGGGAATATCAAACCAGAACATTAATGTAGTAAGAGTAGCAAGTCTTCCTCTTGTCTGCAAGGTAAATTTGCTCTGGTTATATTTATATAATCCAGTGATGGCAGGGCAAGGCTTAATGGGTTAATTAAGGACAAAATTGGCACACACTCCCATAATAGTATTTTGAATTCAAAGCCTTTGAAGAAAACAGCCAAGATAATACAAAGGGTTTTAATATCTATTTCTCGACATTAATAAACTATGCTTAGAGTAGTTCTGACCCAAATTTGCTAATGTGGGTTTGGATTTAGGACAGTTCACTGAAACTTACAGCATGACTTTATCAAAGGTTTTAGACTTCCTAGACCTAGCCCATCCTGTGCCAGTTTCTCCAGAAAATCAGAGCTTCTGTTTCTAAAGCCATCCACTGGTGTTTAGAAGATAAGATCTGAAATTTGGGCACAATTCAAATTAGCTGAGATGATGCAATGAATTCAGAGCTTCTTAACCTCCGTATTTTCAGGATTGCAATAACACGTAACAAATGGAAGTGATTAAGATGGAAGTGACCAGCAATTAATAGCATTGAGATGCAGTCAAAAAAGGGCTACATTTAAGTAGGAAAAGGAATGGGATCCATTAAGATAGAAGTTATTTCCCAGAGGAAATGGTGCAAATTCCATGGCTTGAGAAAGTAAAAACTGAAAATAGGTGAAGTTTAAGAGAAAGTCCTACAGACACCATCCTTCATTGTAGTGGGGATGGCTGAATTGTACACATTTTTTTTTATAGACATCTCTGTCTGTGGCTGTAGTACTTGTACATGAATATTATATTTGTTTTTCCAATATATTAGGCAACAGTTCATCTCACACATTTTTCCCCTATAAGATAGACACTTTTTGCTGGACAGGTGACTGTTCACAGATGTTTTGGAGGGAGGAGAGGACTGAAAAATAGACCAGCAAGAAACATTTCATTACTCATTCAGTTGAAAGAAATTCAGGAAGATTTTGCTACCAGCTAGGTAGGGGAAACAGTAGAGAGAGAAGACCAGAAAACAGCATGCATAGTAAGGCAGGAGGATAAAGGTGCCAACTTAATTGATCTTATTATTACACCAGAAACCCAAAAAGAGATATGATACTTTTTTTCAGGGCTAATGAATTGTGTTCTTCCTTCCAACAGGACTAAAACCCAATAAAAATCCCACGGGTTTTTTTCCTAACAATACATGTTGTTGGTGTATATAAGCTTCATCTGGCAGTTAAAGCCTCAGATAAACAAATATAATGGCAGTTTGTTTTCTTGTGTTGCAATCTAAGCAAGATGAACCTATGAGGAGAGGGTGTATAATTTTGCTTTGAAATTGTGGAAGAAACTATGGTAATCTTGTTTGCATAGGACTTTACGTCCAGATAGCTAATACAAACTTACTATCCTGGGAAAAGTACTCCCTGTTTCTTCCTCTCCTTCTTCTCTCACTGAAGACAAAACTTCAGCCTGACTTTGCTGTAAGCTCTAACAGTTCTTGTAGAAATAAATATGTAGATTCCATATGCTAATGCAAAAGTATTATATCATAAAAAACACACCTAACAAGATTGCAATGTTGTGATCATATTTGTGGATCTAACTAACTTACTAATTGTACCTTACTGACTTATTAACTCTTCTGTGCGTCCATGTCTAGAAATATGGGGTAGGTTTCCTGTTTACTCAAGATTTGGGCTTTACAGAACAGTTTGGTGTTTGTTGACAAAAAAAGGGAAAATTTCCTCCAGCATTTGCATTCTTTCCATGCATGAAACAAGAAAGATTAGGAACAGGTTTAGAAACAAAGAAAAACAAACCCATGACAAAACCAACTAACTAACCAAATAAAACATCCCTAATATCTATATTCTATAACTAGAGGGTGAGTCTTCATTGCATTATTCGAAATGAAAAGGATTGGCCTGAATGTTCAAGTTTCTATGTGATCTAGGCATAATATAAAGAGCTGAAAATTCAGTTACTTCCTTTATTTAGACAGCATTATGCAAGTCACCTCTGTTGTTTGGCATTACAACACTCTTTCTTATGTTTTAGTGATCAGTAGAGATACTGCATACTTCCAAAGAAACCTTGGTATTAGATTGGTCTATGGTGAGCAGCTCTGTTTATACCCCGTGCCAGAAAGAGCTGCATGGTATAGGCTCCATGCCAGGCTTGCAAAGCTTTTCTTCCTTTTCTGTCCAGTAAACTATTTTTGACCAGCAATAAAAATATCACCGTGGATTTGTTTTCCCAGTTCTGAACAGCTTCAGGAAAGGTAAGAGCTGAAGAAAAATGATCACTACTTTTTCCGGTTGGCCCTGCACAATTGCTGCAGCTTATGTGGCATAGAGTTTACCCAGAGGACAGGAATAGGAGCCATTCTGAAATGTTCATTGGAT
The DNA here is from genome assembly GCA_013397075.1 of Rhabdornis inornatus. Taxonomy (NCBI): domain Eukaryota; kingdom Metazoa; phylum Chordata; class Aves; order Passeriformes; family Rhabdornithidae; genus Rhabdornis; species Rhabdornis inornatus. The sequence continues at coordinate 1,285,645 of VWZS01003373.1, read as the reverse complement.
AAAATCAGACAGCCTTGTGCAAAATTTGTTCCCATGCTACAGGGTAAGGAGGAGCATCAACCTTCCTGTAAAAATCTCTCTTGCTTTTTTTTCTACACATATACTTGGCATTTAAAGTTCTCATGACCACCATAATTAAGCAAAGCAAACACCAGTGTTTTGCTGCCACTTTTTCCTCCTCCTCTGTCTGAGTCAGCTGTGGAAAGACCCATATGCTCCTTGCTCTATGGAAGGTACAGGACTCCCCTAGCAGCATGCAGACCAGCAATTGGCTGGAGACACAGGCAGCTGTGTGGATGGCTTGTGTCCAGTCTGTCCAAACTGGCTGGCTTGTTCCCTGGGAAATCATTTCCTCTGGATCCATTTTTAATTTTAGGGAACTGGCACACAAGCCCTCTATTTAAAAGTTAAACTCCAAGAAGTGTTGGTTGTCACAGTGTCACACTGTCAGATGCAAGCTATTTTTCCCACAAATTTATCTTCTTCCTTCTCCATTTTCTCCCCATTAGTGCTACTTTGTTTCATGAGTGTTATTGGAAAAAGCTGTCTAACAACAGAGTCTCTAAGTCTTTGGAATTAAATTCATTGTTTAAAAAAAAAAAAAAGAAGGGAATACATTTCATTGTCAAGTTGCTCTGTAAAATTAAGGCATCCTGTTACTAGAAGCCACTGCTGCTAATAGTAATAATAAAGTCTTCTGGCTTGCTTTCTTTTCAGTTAACAGTCTTTAGGCAGGACTTGAATTTTCCTTATGCTACTCTCTGCCCTTTCAAAACTGGCCCTTAACTGGCCTGCACACATACTAAAATACAGCCTCCTCATTCCAAAACCTCATCAGTTTTTGACAATTTTACATGAACAGCAGTATATATACAGCTTCATCTATGAGAAAATGAATGTGAGAGCAAACCACAAGCACAATTACTAGATAACCGACAGAACTTATTGTAAAATGTGGGAGAAAAATTGGATCAGTGGGTATTGTGTGCATATATGTTTGTGTGCATCTGTGTGAGGTGGGGAGGTAGGGGTGGAAAGGGATGGTGAGAGCTGAGCCCTAGTACCTGTGGCTATTTTCTATTAGAGCTGTTACCTATTCATGCCAGAACCAAGAAAAAAAAAAAAAGACATTAAAAAAAATATCCCCCAAAATCTGAGACTCTCCCACTCAGTTTATATATTAACTGTGCCTAGGGCAACGTGCTCTATGTAAGCTTACAGGCAGAGTGGATTGTTTTTCCCTATTTATGCACTTTTCCCTTTTCATACCAAAGTCATCCACATAAATCAGATAAAACTTTCCTAATATAAAAGAGAAAGGAAAACTTATATCATTATTCTTAGTGCATCAGCTTGGAAATTGACTTTATTATACATACTCATTAGCTGATTTTTGGGAGACTATAGAGAACTAGAAATCCTGATAAAAACCTTGTCAACATTGACAAGTTTGATTTATATGGCTCTTTCCATAACAATTATATCATTTTTAAATTAAACCACATTTCCCCACCAAGCTGACTGCAATCCTTTTTAGTCTACTTCCATATAATTTTTCTCCAAAGTGTCTGTCTTTGTAATGTGTCGATCATTAGAATAATGCATATTTGATGAAAACTTGAAATAAATAACATTTTGGACACTGTTTCCAGTCACGGATTGATGTGCATATTATTTTGTCTGCTGTATTTAACTGACACGTCTCAATTTTTCCAATATCTGAAGGGCACATACAGTGTAGTAATGGAGAATTTGGATGATCTATTTTCAGTTTCTCTTATGGAAAGAAAATATTCAGTAAGTTGTAATTCTATGAAAGGGAAAACAGTGTCATTCACCTGAAAATCAAGGCTTACCAATTTTCGCTCATTACCCCACAGTCCAGAAAAATACAGTATATCAAACAAGTATTTGTCCTTTTTTAAAAACATGAGCAAAATGCTATTTATGGGAATACATAAGTGAAATTGAAAAGAACATCACTTGGTTTGCAATGGTAGACACAAAAATCTTTCAGGTTTATTGGTCACCAAAAGGTTTCTCTCTATCCTAGAACTGTCGGAAACCTTACCAGCAGAATCAGCTTTGTTTGTAAAGTTTCTAAAGTTAAATATATGGGGTGGTTTTTATTATAACTTCCACTGTACCATTGAGATGACTTTAATTATGTCTCCTCCTAAGTCAGTGTGCATGTGGGTGTGAGCATGGTAGACAAGTTGGCCCCCAAGATCACCTTGTATGAGCTCAGAGCACCAGCTCTGTAGTCAAAGATGAGGAGAGCATCTTCCTGTGAAAGTCACCTTCTGCAACGTCGATTTTCTTTGAGAGTGCTTGTAAGAAGATACACTTTGAGAAATTACTGGGATCTGTGTAAAATGGGCTCCTCTCTTAAGACACAGAAACAGTATGGGTAGAGGTCTTGTGTTTTGTGGAAGAAAGGTGCAAAGAGAGGGGAAAAGAAGAATTGGGGGATTAGTAATGCATGTTTTTGACTTCTACAGATCTGCATACTTTGCATTCACTGTCAAGAGTGGCATAAAGCATATGACTGCTTGCAATCTCTTCCTAATCCAGTTAAATTCAAAATGGTGACTCTATTAAGAACAGAAACTTTTGTAATTTGGGTTCATATGCATAGGGTAAAAGGGATTAATGCATAAAAACCTGTCTGATTTATCCTCCTACCCATCTAGAGCAGCTATTGTACCTAATGTTTGAGATGTTTCCCAGATAACTCTTATCGCAAAAATTGAATTACAAGCTGCATATTATTTTCTTTCTCAACTATCTAAAATTTTGCACCTAATCATTTTTATATGGGGCTTTTGATGCAAGTAAATCAGAGCTGACAAACTTTTGAGAACATGAATTAAATGACCCAGCTGAGCACTGAACCTATCAGGTCTTTTTCTGCTAAAGCCTCTCTCACTCAACAGGATGAAGAGTGCCTGGATTAAAAGCATGACTAAGTTACATTTATTTTGTTAAACCAAGAACCAGCTTTGTAGCACTAACATCAAAGACTTAATGGACATGCTCCATTTTTTTTTTGAGCTTGTATATTAGAAAAATCTAATACTTCTGGATATTACATTATCTTTGCAACTTGCAAATGAATAGTAGTGTGCTCTTTAAAAAACGTTTGCATCTCTAAAATGTTCCATTTACCCAGGCACTCCGCAAGTATGAATCACAGCAACTCTTTGGGAATAGAACAGATGAGAAAGCAAGGGCACAGCAATGCTTTGTTTGAAAGAGAAAAATGGTGTATGTTTTGTCATTAAAAAGAAGTAAAATTTTCTGGTTTGGAATAGAAAACTTCTGTGGTTTGAAGTTCATGCTACAGGTGCTCAGGCAAGTCTCAGGCCTGATCCTACAATTGAGCACCTATAGATTGAACAGTTAATCCTTATATTGTTGAAGTAACTGCCTAAGGAGCCTTATTAAGCGACCGCAATAAAAAGATTATTTCAGTTGTCTTATTTTGTTGTTGAGGGGGTTTCTGTGTAGATTCCCTCCCCCTTCCCCACAGATGAATGTGAAGTGTAGAGAGAAAAAATGTTAATGCCCAACATGAACTATGGATCAAGTGACAGGACAAGGGGGATGGCTTCAAATTGAAGAAGAGTAGGTTTACATTAGGAAAAAAACTCTTTACTGTTATGGTGGTGAGGCACTGGAAGAGGTTACCCAGAGAAGTTGTGGAGGCCCTATCCCTGAAAGTGTTCAAGGTCATCTTGGATGGGTCTAGTGGGAGGTGTCCCTGGCCATGGCAGGGATGTTGGAACTGGGTGATACTTAAGGTCCTTTCCAACCCAAACCATTGTATGATTCTATGACTCTATGATCAATACATTGTCAGGATCTCACAGACTTACTCAATGAAAAATAAGAGATGATTTGTCTAGGACTCCCCTGCAAGAAATGCTTGAGAAGGCAAGCAGGTCATCTTCATGTCATGGTAACATGATGTATTAACAACATTCTCAGAGCCTCTATACCCTTAAATCAATTTTAGTAGGTCACTGATTGATGGCTATCTGGGAAGTTTCCAATTTGTTGCCTATTTTAACCAAGGCACTGCTAAAAAAAAGAATAATCCTTTTTTTTTAAGTTTATTTATTTTCAGTATACACACATGTGGAGTAAGTCCCTAGACTCAGACCATGTAAATAGAGTTGTTGATATGTATTTATGAGATATTTTGTAGAAGTGATGGCGATTGTTATGTTTTCAATGTATGAACTGTTGGGGGGAAAATACTGCAAGAAAGACTAATTTTGAACGAATTCATTCACTGCCCCCTGTAACAAAGGTCTTAAAGTGAACCATAACTTTCTGGTCTGGCCATAATGGAACATTATACTGCAGGCCATTTGGAGCCAAAAAATCTCATTTGAAGTTCTGATACTCTAGGGTGTTTCTACAGAGGAGGTATTTATTAACTCATGTTATGATAAGCATTACCAGAAGAGTTTTTTCTTCTAGTATGGAGAGATTTTATAGAAGATGAAAAAGATAGGTATATATACACTTTTCTGAACAAAAATGAAAAAATAAGTTAGCTAAGACTTCCGTTGACTAATGAACATCATAAAGAAACAGATTAATAACCCCTAAGTGTTCTAATAATGGGAAAGTTTGTTTCTTGATTACTGCACCAGAGTGTCTGTGTTACCCAACTGAAAAAAAATGCCCAGCCTCTGACTTCAGAAATTCTACAGTAATAATAACCATTCATACCAGATATGAATTCCTTAAGTTCAGCAGCAAATTATGATTAAATATTTCTTCCAAGTTGTTTCTCAAATGCCTAATCATCCGAGCAGGGTTGAAAAAGAAAGCAAAACGACTTCCAGATAGGGACCTTTCTCAGTGTCCTGAAGGTACATTTTACACGACCTTGCCTCTATCCTGCAAAGCTCAAGTCAAAGCATCAAGCCTAAAACCCTCAAGCAGAACCTATTCAATGAAACACTGGCTTTCTTCTATACAAAAGAAATGAACTTCACTGATCACAGCCAGCAAGGATACATGAAGGAAAAATCCTACTTAAGTAACTTCATTTCCTTTTATGACAAGGTCACCCATCTAGCTGCCCAAGGGAAACTAGAAGATGTGGGTTTTTTTTTGTTTCAAGCAAAGCTTTTGACACTCTTACTATATCCTTCTGGACAAAATTGCAGTACACAGCTGGATAAATACATCATGCCATGGGTGACCAACTGGGTCACAGGTTGGGCTGAAAGGGAGTCAGCAGTGGGGATTCCCAAGGATCAGTTTTAGGACCAGTACTCTTTAATGCTTTTATTATAAATGATCTGTACACAGGAATTGAATGAACATTAAGTATTTAGCTGATGATACTATACTAGGAGGAGTTGTGGATTCCCTTGAGGGTAGAGAGACCTTACAGAGAGATCTGGATAAACTGGCAAGCTCAGCAATCGTCTGCTGTACAGAAATTGAGCAAGTTCTGGATTCCCNGATGGGATGGGATGGGATGGGATAATCTTGGTTATATATACAAATTGAGGAGCAAGAGACTGGAGAACAGCCCTGCAGAAGGGGATCTGGGGGTTCTGGTTCATGGCAAGCTGAATAGGAGTCAGCAGTGGGTCCAAAGGGCCAAATAGTAGCCAAAAGAGCCAACCAAATGCTGGAGTGTATTAGGCATTGTCAGCTGGCCAAGAGACTGATCTACCCTATTCTGTGCTGGTGCAGCCCCACCTTGATCCTGTGTGAAGTTTTGGATGGTGCAGTATAAGGATATCACACTACTAGAGGATGAGCAAGATGGTGAAAGCTCTCAAGGGCAAGACTTATGAGGACTGTCTGAGGTTACTTGCCTTGTTCAGCTGGGAGAAGAGAAGGCTGAGGGGTGATCTCATCTCAGCCTACATCTTCCTTACTGGGGGCAGGGAAGGGGAGGTGCTGCTCTCCTTTGTCTGGTGACCTGTGATGGGCCCCAAGGAAATGGAATGAAGCTGTGTCAGGAAAAGGTCAGACTGGATATGAGGAAGAGGTTCTTCACAGAGGAGGTGGCTGGTCACTGGAACAGGCCCCCCACGGAAGTGGATATGGCCACAAGCCTCTCAGAGCTCAAGGAGTATCTGCATGATGCTCTTAATCATATGGTTTAATTTCAGGTAGACTTCTGAAGAGCAGGGAGATGGACTCTATTGCCTTTATGGGTCCTTTCCTACTCCAGGTATTCTACCATTCTGTTGATAAGAAACACAGAAACAATTAGGTTGGGAAAGGCCACTGTTGGGGGTTGAATTGTTCCCTTTTGTTTCTGTGGAATTTTTTCCATTGTTATGCTAAGTATTTGTGGCTACACCTTAGTAGCAATAGTTTTTCCCTCGCAGGGGGTGGGGGATAAGGGGAGACCGGAAAAGGAAAGGTGGGACAGGGGCCTGGGCGCGCTCTCTCGCTCTCTCGCTGGCTCGTGGGGTGGAAGGAAGACGGCCGGGGCTCCTACCCAGCATCTTCCCTGCCATCCCAACGCTGGGAGCCACGTTCCCTGCTGTCGGACATCGCACTGCTGCCTTCCCTCTTCATCCTACTGCCTCCGAACACTCTGCCGAGCACCACGACTGACACCGTGAGGAGGGAGTCTCCCCTCCATCCCCCTCTCACACCTGGGCCGCCGCCGCCGCCATCACCCAGCCGCCTTCAGCTGCACGGGACCCGCCCTGCCCACACAGCACCGGGAACTGAGCGCAGAGAGAGAGGGCCTGTGGCCAGAGGGACTCCAACTGAGCTCTACTGTTCTGTTTTGTTGTCAATCTTTATAGCTGTTGTTATTTCTGCTGTTTGCCTTGTTAGATATATTAGTAAAGAACTGTTATTCCTATCCCCGTATCTTCTGCCTGAAGGCCTCTGATTTGCAACTATAATAATTAGAAGGGAAGGGGGTTGCATTCTCCATCTCAGAAAAAGGGTTCTTGCCTTTCTTTAGCAAATACCTGTCTTTCAAACCAAGACAGCCACTGAGATTATTGAGTCCAACCTATGCCCGAATGCCACCATGTCACCTAGACCATGGCACTGAGTGCAACGTCCAGTCTTTCCTTAAACACCTGCAGGGACAGTGACTCTACCAGCCCCCTAGGCACCCTTTTCCAATGCTCAATTGCTATTTCGGTGAAGAATTTCTTCCTAACATCCAATCTAAACCTCTCCTGGTGCAGCTTGAAACTGTCCTCTTGTCCTGTCCCTTGTTGCCTGGGAGAAGCCAACCCCCACCTGGCTACACCCTCCTTTCAGGTGCTTGTAGAGAGTGGTAAGGTCCCCCCGAACCTTCTTTTTCTTCAAGCTAAACAACCCCAGACTCCTCTGCCACACCTCACAGGATCTGTGTTCCAGACCCTTCACCAGCTCCAGTTGCCCTTCTCTGGATACACTCCAGAACCTCGATGTCCTTCTCATAATGAGGGGCCCAGAACCAGACACAGAACTTGAGGTGTGGCCTCACCAGTTCCGAGGACACAGGGAGGATCACTTCCCTAGTCCAGCTGACCACATTATTTCTGATTAGACAGAAGGAGCAAGGTTTTTTTTATCTTGAATAACAGAGCTACCTGGGGAAGAGATATGAAAAAAAGAAGGGCTGGAGAGAGGTAAGCAACAGAGATGATTTCCCTGCAAAGTCCAGATGGCCTTCTCTAAATGGCTTGTTGTTCCCTGCACTCCAAGTAGGTGCTTTGATTAACTTGCTATTAATATTGCTGGGGGCAAGGATAAGGAGGAGGAGATGCAAACAACTTTCCTCTTCTCTCTACAAAGAGCTTAAGGAAACATTTTTGAAAATCCTTAAAGAGCTTCTCAGGACAGAGACACCGCTTCCAGCATAGTCTACAGCTCAATTCAACATTTGTTATTTAATCTCACTGCAACCAAGGCTCAAGCAAATAAAGCAGGCCTTTTACTTCATAGGCAAAGAAAAATTAGAACTGAATTATTGGAATTGCTATTTGTGAGGATTTTGTTTCGGACTAGTTTGAGTTTGTTTGTATATCTTCAATTTGTCTAATGCATTCAAGAGCTATGTGAAAAGTAAATTATTTTTTAGGATAAATGTATTTTCCTCTGGGAAATTTAGAAGACCTGATGCTTCCCAATGGAAATTTTATAATGATGGATTTTTGCCCAGAATTATATAAAAGAAGGATGAATACATTTTTTTGCACATTTCAACATATATTAGAAATGCTGCAGTGATTATGCAAAGAAGACAAAGGGGTGGATGAAGAACAACTGTCAGAACTACAGTAAAAGTACCTACCAGATAGAAATATTTAATCAGAAGTGATGGAGATCTTGGATTATGTTTAATGCATTGCATTCAGGAAGCATGTCAGCCATGGATCTGTTCCAAGCATTAAGCACCAGTATCTTCTAGGTTTTTATTTTTAGGAGATGGGCAACTAACTACAGATGATGCATCAAATTATCTTTTGACCTAGACTTATGTGAGTTGTCTTGCTTTAGTCCTTAAGGAGCAGTCAATACATTAGTAGATATGACTTTTGCAGGTTAAGCATTGCATATATACGGTCAGAGAGGCAGACTCAAAAAACCTTAACAAATTTATTAATCTTATTCAATAGCATATTGTCTCCTTCAGCAGAAAATGCCAAATCTATTTCTGAGAGTATTAAGACATTATGTGTTTGTCATAGCTCTCTTCGGCTTTCTCTGTAATGAATAATTTTCAGCTTCCACTTCTAGATGAAAACAAGCAACAAAATTCTAACACAGCTTTCAGTTCATGGGTTGTGTACTACTTTGTATTTTCAAGTTCCCCCCTGCAGAACAATGAACCATAAAACAAAGTAATACCTTTCCTTCTCCCTCAAGTTACTTCACATCCTGCTGTTTCAACTAGAAGTGAAATAAAATAAAATATGTAAACAAGAAAATGAAGACAGAAGGAGGAAGCACAAGACTAAACACAAAAGCTCCTTGAGCAATTTTAACATTATCAAATGTCCAAGTTTTCATACATCAGAGTTCTCCATTGCATATCCTACTACATGCACTCACACAGGAAAATAGAAGGCATTGACTTTTTAGGAATGAAAATTGGTTCTTAACCCATTAAACAGAGGTACTGAGCAATGCTAATACTCAGCAGAAAAACAGTTGGAAGCAGATTCTGAGGAGTGCAAAAATCACTAGATAATTAACATTTCAATGGCATTAGAATTGCCATTTAAAATGTGTGTGTGCGCCATGTTGGTACAGAAGAGATTACATAAACTTCTCAATGTTGTGTAGTAGCTGATCTAAATAAATATCTGTGTAAAAGTAAATATACATTTATACATTTACTTATAAAGATACTATTTATAAAGTGCCAGCAGCAAGGGGCTCTTAGAAGAGACTGTTCTTCAAAGACACCTAGGTCCTATGTAAGGTCAGTGCTGGCTAAAGCTACCTGAGTGAAAGTCAGTCCACTTCTCCTACTGAGCCCTCCAGTTACTACAGATCCATACAGTTTCTTTGGCTAGCTGTTTTAAACTAAAATCATTATCACTAAATTACTGTGTTACTTCCTTGGTTGTCATAGGTGCAAGAACTAGAGGGAGGAAGGAAAGCATTCCCCCTCAAATTTTCAGCTCTGTCAACATGTCCTACATTGTTGGAACTATTTTAGTTAGGTTTTATCCCATCACTTATTTTCCCCACCCATTTTGGATTGTTGTCTATGCCAGGTATCAAATACAAACATTTTAATGTCAAGGCTGACCATCCAAACCTGCATTGTTCAGTTAGAAAACAGGCAGCTTCCTACAGCCCATTGAAGTCTAGCAAGCTTACTCAAGCGGTAGGAAAAAAGTGTGAAAAGCCTGACTCTAGTACACTTTAGTGTAACACACATTTAAATAGTCTGAAGGGACAGGATGAGAGAGCAATGTGCCCAGCACTTTTTTGCTGACACCTGTGCTTTTCAGTGATCAAAGATCTTAACTATAAAGGAGAATTTCCTTTAGCACTTTCAGTTTCCCACTGGCTATTCAAAGCCAGGGTTTATCATACCAACACCATGCATTTTCTGTGTGACAGACAGACCTCAAATTGGAGATTTGGGCTAGCATAGGCCCTTCAGAACAGCGATGTTTCTTACTGCCATGTTGCCAGAATCCAGCCGAAAGACCTGGAAGGGAGATGTAATTCTCCACCTGTCAAAAACTAACTGATGTGACATCTGTGGATGGATCTGATTTTCTACCTTTAAATCAGTGAATCAAGAGCATTTCAGGAGCTCAAAAAGAGGAAAAGTTTAAGGATCAGACACACCAGTACCTTGGGAACAGCGTTCAAACCCTTTAACCCCCTCTTAGGTCTGTGCACTGCTAGTCGGGACAAAGCTTTATGCATATTGACTTCACTCAAAACATCAGTTTTGGCTAAACCCACAGCTGAACCTATTCCTGCCCCGATGATATTTGCCCTTTGCACATTCCTCCAGTGAAACATTTGCACATTCTGCCATCACAGTGCTATGTAAGCTTGCTGTACTTTTGCTACCTCTTGCCTATGATAAAGTCAACTCAAAAGATTAATAGGGTTCCATTCTTCAGCCCTGTCATTTCAGCACCTTTTTTAAAGGTCATTTGCACGTAAAAATGAGGCAGATGGAAAATGGTTAAGCATCTCTGACAGAATGACTTTTAGGTCATGGCATATAGAGGGCCTCAGCTCCCATGTCCATCACTGTCATAAACCACTTGCTTGGTAATTTACTGATAACCAAAATTGGTGTCATAATTCATGCATGCAAATTAAATAGAAACCAGAAGTATTTTAGGGGGATAATGTCCTGTATTACAGCACTGTATATGCCTGAGACAAAGCTGACAAGTTTCATGGCCATTTTGACCAGAGTCATGGTTAAAATATTACATTTTATGGTTTGCTGCAGATAAATAAGAAAATACTTTTAAGTGCAGTTTGATAATAAAGAAATTAGAATAGATTTAACGGTCCTTATTTAGTCAAGTTAAACAAAAGAAAAAAGCCCTTGAACAACTACAAACATCCGCTTGTGGTCTGTGCCTCATTAATTCCTTTTACACAGCTAGAAAGTGGGTGAAGCAAAGAGAGCATCCAGAAAGAAGTGCTTTTGTGTAAAGATTGATTTTTTTTCTTTTTTGTTTTGTTCTTAAGAACAAAATGTGACTGGAATCCACAGAATCCCCAAAATTTGAATTAATGGAGCCTAGGTTTTATTCTGGAAAAGCAAAAAATCCTGCCACCCAAAGTGAAATGCAGTGATGTGATGCCAAGTGTGCAGAAAGCAGACAAGCCCCAATTCATTGAGGTAAGTGTTAACACTTCTTCCATCTTCGGAAGATCACGTTGGTGCCATTCACAAGGAAACAGCAGAAAATTGTTGAGGCGAAATATAAATTTTGCCTCCCTCAAAACTCAAGTGTCATTTACAACTATAAAGTTGACAGTGCAGCATTCCTATCTGTCATCTGAAAGAGTTATGCCAAGTCACAGCTTCAGGGTTTAGCTTCGCCTACCAACGATCCAGTGAAAATGAACGTGTCTCCTTTCCAGAAGGGCTAGCAAAATATCCTCCACAGAATGTACATGGAGATTTCCATCCCAAAGGCCACAAGATTTCTGAAGGCAGAAACTTCACTTTGACTGCATGAACCAGCCATCAAATTTGTGACTGCCTCCACAGTTATCAAATTTAAGATTTCTAGAGATTTGGCAGGTCTGTTTGGAGACATGGAAAGCAGAGCATTGAGCCATGTTCTTTGAGCTGCATTGTACCTGTGAGAATGATATAGGATGGGTTGTGTGCAAGTCCTAAATATGCATAGAAGTGCTCTTGTACCCTTCTCTACAGTTTCTGAAAATACAACACTCCAAAAATAACATGAATTTACATCTTTCAACAGCCTCATGTATTATGAAAATCTCTATATTTCTGGATAAATGAAGGCAGGATATTCAGGTCATTGAAATCTGTGTCTTATCCATCCCAGTTATGCCATACCATGCTATGCTCTACCTTAAGCATCTATTTTAAAGCTGCTCCTTTTGATTCAGCACCAAGGAAATGCTTGATGGCACCTCAATTCTTCCATCACTAGAAAATATTGATTCACTGCAGAAGGAGGAAGATGAAGAAGACATTTCCCTTGAAGTGGACTTCCAAGAAGGAGTAATCTACTACGGAAGGTACCTTGAGGATCTCAGAAATCTTCCTCACTCTGTAGGTAGATATTTACAGGAAAGATGTTGAGGTGAAACAACCAGCTTGACATCCTTGCCACATTCCAAGAGCCTGAATCTGATCTGCCCTCCACAAACTTACTGCCTGCTTTAGTAGCAGTAGATCAATTGCTTATGTGGAAATTTGTACAGGGAAATGTAGCAGTGAAGCAGTTCCACATCCATCTGGGTTACAAGGCAGTGACCACAGATGGGTTTATACATCCCAAATGATTAACACAACCCATACACTAGCAGCTATTCTAGCACATGCATTTCTCTGTGTCCACCGTCCCTATTTTACAGGCTTTAAGGTCACAGGAGCTAGTTCTACTGTAACAATTTAAAATTCTAACCAATTATTTGCATGTATATGTTGCCACTACAATATGGAAGTGATTAATATGCAGACTTATGCACCTGGGTATTGTAGTGTGCATCCTTCATAAGGTGCTTTCACCCTTCATAAGCACTCTGGTTAAGACTGAATCTAGCAGGACACATTATAATTAAACAAATCTATCATTTTTTGCAGTTATATTCTTAACCTACATTGAAACACAGTGCAACACATTCTTATGTTCATCACTAGTTTGAAGTGCAGCCAGGTTAACTCCCTGTTGCTGTGCTTTCCTCCATAATTTACTTTTTTTTTTGCTCCCAGAGAGGAGAGAAAGGTTAAAATACAGTACTTGAATAGACCTCTTAGTCTGAGTGAATGCATGGAAGGTGCTGGATTGAAGGAAACAAAGGACAGGATGAAAATTAAGGAACAAAAACATGTAACAAGTAACAGTCATAAATACATATTATTTGTTATATACTGATTTAAGCCATACTAAAGAAGCACTTCCAGTCCTGAAATTCACTTCTTTGGTACAGCGCTACTAACAAATGCAATAACTCAAGTGTCACAAAATGGACATGCAAAGGATTGAAGACATCAGCAGTCATAAATCCAGCTATACTAATGCACAAGAAAGAATATCTGCCCTGCACACACAGTTTGCTCACTCCAGACAGGAATGTGACACCTGCTCTGTGACAAAGCTCTGCACCAGTCCTTTTATTTCAAGGCAAATGCTGCAGGTCAGCCAGTGAGCAGTTATATTACTATAAATCTTCAGATGAGTTCATAATAATTTATCTCCTCCCTTCATGTAGAGGATGGTTCAGAAATTCCTAAGATTAAAGGCTAAGGTTTCAAAAGCTATCCTTTTCTGTCTTTTAAAAAACAAAAAGAAAGGGCAAAACACCCATCCCACAAACTGAAGAGCCAAATCCATACATTAAAAATTGAAATTTAAAAATTGAGCTCTTCAGAGTCTGAATGCTCAGGACTTCTGGAAGATTTAGCCCACTTGTGAGATTCAGGCTGTGTGTTTTGGAGCAGCTAATGTCAGTAGTGATTTTGGAATATTTCTACAAGGATTCAACAGTCAGTATGGGTGTGTCACAGGCTTCTGGAGTCTGGTTGACTCAGATCACCAACAGAAGTCATAGCTGCTCTTGAGCTGCCCATTACAACTTGTTCTTAGGACACCCTATGCCAAGGCACTGCTTCCAAGAAACCCTGCTACCCAAAATCCAATGGTGTTCTACCCTTGCTCACTCCTCAGTCCTACAATGACTGTGTTCATCACTGCAGAAAGGCTTTCCACCTCCAAATCATAAATGGTTTGGATTGGAAGGGCCTTGGAAGGTCCTCTAGTCCAATGTCCTGCAATGAGCAGGGACATCTTCAACTAGATCAGATTGCTCAGAGTCCAACCCTACCTTGAAGATTACAAGGGATGTGACATCCAAAGCCTCTCTGGGCAACCCGTCACAGTGTCTCACCACCTACATCATAAAAAAGTCTTCCTTCTATCTAGGCTGAATCTACCCCACTTAGTTTAAAACCATTACCCCTTGTTCTGTTGCAACAGGCTCCACAAAATGTCTGTTCCCCTCTGTTTTATAAGCCCCCATTCAGTACTGAATAACTGCAATAACATCTCCCCAGAGCCTTGCCCAGGATGAGCAACCTCAACTCTCTAAGCCTGTGCTTAATAGGAGAGGTGCTCCTTCCCCTGATAATTTGTGACCCACCCCGGGACCCACTCCACCAGGTCCATGTCCTTCCTGTGCTGGCACCCTAGAGCTGGATGCAGTGTTCCACGTGGGTCTCAGCAGAGCAGAGGGGCAGAATCCCCTCCCTGGCCCCTGCTGACCACACTGCTTTTGATGCAAACCAGAACACGTTTGGTTTCTGGGCTCTCTGTGAGTGCCCATGGCTGGGTCATGTCCAGTCTCTCATCCACCAGCAATCCCAAGTCCTTCTCAGCAGGGCTGCTCTGATCCATTCATTCCCCAGACTGTAGTGATACTGGGGTTTGCCTCAGCCCAGGTGTAGCACCTTTCACTTGGCCAGGTTGAGCCTTATGAGGTTCACATGGGCAAAATTCTTGAGTTTGTACAGGTCCCTCTGGATGGCATCCCATCCCTCAGGCATATCAACTGCGCCACTCAGCTTGGTGTCATCTGCAAATGTGCTGAGGGTGCACTCGATCCCACTATGTCTTTGATGAAGACTGTACTAGCCCAAATAAAGACCCCTGAGGTGCATCAGTCATCAGTGATCTCCATCTAGACATTGAGCCATTGACCACTATTTTCTGCATTACCATTACTGTCTGCACTTAACCAATTCCTCATCCACCAAACAGTCCACCTATCAAATTGATTCCTCTTCAGACACAGCAGTCTGCATGCAGACTTCACACCATTTTCTTTTTTCTGCTCCTAAATTGGAGGATTTTCAAAGGATTAGACAGCCCTGGGTGCCAGTCTCACAATCATTGGGAAAATTAAGATGCTGCTACCAAAGTTGGAAATGCTCTATGAATGCATTTTATAAACATAACATTCAGAGGTGAAAATAAATGCCCTGGTAACATCAAGAGAGGCAACATCACCAATTGCAGAAATATTATGGCATCACATTATTTAGCTTACAATCAAATTATAATTTGATTGAATCAAATTTTCATATCATTAAAAAGAAAAAGGGAAAAGAAAATGCAGAGTTTCCACATGTCACTTAACAGATAACCAGCTTTTTATGCAGTTCATTCTCCCGAAAGACCAAGCAGAACAGGTTATCAGTTTCAGCTTCAGCTCTCTCTGTCAGATTTTAGTAGCTCATGGAGACTTCTCTGTGCAGAACTTTGCTAGGAGCTATAGGGGATTTTACATGGAACAAGTTTAATGTATCCTTGTGCTGCAGGCATCAAAAATGCCTCTACCTATCCCTCATTCATGAGGAAATACCAGAGGATTTGGTAAAGGAACCACTAGAGCAAAGAATGTCCCACACTTACCAAGCACATGCTAAGATCCCTTTCAAACAGTATTAGGGACCCAGACCAGCTACTGAAATGTAGTATCCATCCATGAAATGGTGCAGAATTAGTGTTACCTACATACTATTCTGAGAAAAGTGTTCTTTCTGCTCTCTCATCTCTTCTACAAGACAGAAAGAAGATGAGAGGGTAGTCCTAGCCAACAGACTGAGTCCTTTTCACCTGCCCTTTTTCTCCTTTACAAGGACTCCCACAGATACTTTTAGTTAAATGACAGAACACATTGTTCATTAAAAAGCTCCACAGTGCTATCGCATTCAGCAGGAAACATAACCATGTAAGAAAGAGATGATCAGTTATGAAAAAAAAAGCAAAGCCACTTGAACCACTTACCAAAAACGTGAAGAATCCCAGACTGCTGGGTTTTGCTGCTTTCCTCAAAAGTGCTACTACTTATTGACACTCACAGTAGGTCTACAACACCTCTCAGTCAGTCCTTCTTAGCACCTCCTGCATCATTTCTGATGCAGCATAAAAGCAGGTGATTGGTTCAGATGTTATTACAAACAGCTGCCCATATCAGAGAGGCATGGCATAACATCAGCTTTCTGGAATTAAGGGCACAACCATAACACTTCAGTGTATGTTTTGCATTGGTGAACACAAGCCTACCTGTTTTTGGGATAAGGAGATTAATATGGTGTCCCTGTTACAGGCAGAAAACAAGGGCTGGCTCAAATTTAGTACAGCTGCCCTCTTCCATAGTGTCAAGAGGCAGGACATGGAAGTTGTGTCAAGCTTCTTGAGGATGTTACAGTGGTCAGGTAGGACAACTCAAGCATGACAGCAGGATCAAGCAATACTAGCATTATGAATCCAAAATTAGGTATTTGAGCTACCAGGGTAATACATTTCTGCCTTAGATCCTGATCTTGTAAAGACCTATGCAGGTACTTGGCTTTAAGCACAGACAAAGTGCCACTGCTTTCAGTAGAGCTATTCATGTGTTTAAAGGCCTGGAGCTTTAGAGTGCTGATTCCCTGGGTATGGGATTAACTAAAATTTATAGCACCAGTAATTCTCAAGAAAGGCACAATCACTTGTCTGGTCTTATTTATATCAACATTTCCTCCAGGTGGAGGGAACTCCTTTAGAACAGGAATTACCTCTACTGAAAAGCAAAATGATCTTTTTCTAATACTGCGGTACCCTGCAAACAAAATAAGTCTCTTAAAATGACAAAAGATCAGGACCACTGACATAAAATTGAATTAACAAGAAAGAATATTGGCTTGGTTTCATTTCCCCATTTCTCCCCACAATGCTCCCTCATGACTAACCATTTAAAAGAATGGTTAACATTGCAAAATTCTCACAGAAAAAAATATACAGCAAATAAAATTCAGAAACATTATTTTATGACATGGTAAGAAGGACTTCAGTGACAAGACTACTTCAGTTGTTTTCTGCCTTATAATGTTACCTACATCTTCACTGACAGTTGTTGCTGGGGACCTAGGAAGTAAGAAGATACAATCGGTCTACTTTTGCCTTTATATTTCACTTTACTGAGTTTAAAATTCATGCAAAATTCTTCCACCTATTTGTTTTACTTGAAAATAAACAAGGGCTTTTTAATGCAAACGCCTCTAATTTTTTGGGAACAATCTGAAATTCAGCAAAACAGAGCCAACAGAGTTCTACACCTGTGGAAGAATAACTCCATTCACCGGGACAAGCCAGGGTCTGATTACAGGAATGAAGCTCTGTGTAGCAGGACCTGGGGGTCCTGGTGGACAACGAGCTGTCCATGAGCCAGCAGTGTGTCCTTGTGGCCAAGAACGACAACGGGATCCTGGGGTGCATTAGGAAGAGCATTGATGTCAGCAGGTGGAGGGAGGTGATCCTGTCCCTCTGCTCAGCACGGGTGAAGTCCCATTTGGGGTGCTGTGTCCAGTTCTGGGCTCCTCAGTACAAGAGAGACAGGGAGCTCCTGGCATGGATCCAGTGAATGGCTGTGAAAATAATTTAGGGACTGAAGCATCTCACTTAAAAGGGAAGGCTGAGGGAGCTGGGCCTATTCAGCCTTGAGAAGAGATGACTGAGAGGAGACCTCAACAATGTCTATAAGTGTTTGAAGGGAGGGTGCCAAGAGGGTGGATTCAGGCTCTTCTAGGCAGTGCCAAGCAATGGGATAAGAGGCACAGGAAGTTCCAGCTGAATGTGAAGAAGTACTTCTTTACTGTGTGGGCTACTAAGCACCGAGCAGATTGCCCAGGGAGGTTGTGGGGTCTCCTTCACCTCATTTTCCTTCTACTTTCAGGATGTAATAATTTTGGGGATGGATTATAAGAGGTTGATGATGCAACTCTATGTGTTTTTACTCTATCCTGACAGCTAAAAGTGATGAATTACTTCAGCCATCTCCAGGCTGAGGCATGCAACTCCATATCCCACAGAAGCTGCCTACTCAAACTCCATGGTCCAGATAAGACCATGTATCTTGTAGCACATCACACCATGTTTTACTCTTTCAGGATTGACTGCATGAATTGCTGAATCCAGTAAAAATTTTGTCTATGTAAGGTCTCCTGTATTCCTGTCTCAGACTCATATGCACCAATTAGTGTGGATATATGAAAAAATGTGTCAACTAGTATTTTACCTCTGCTGCAGGAGAAAATCAAATTACATTAACAATTTCTATGGATAATTCATTCTTCATCTTTTTTTTCTAGCAGAAATATAAGTGATAACTAGGAAGAAGACAATTTCTTCTGCCACTGTATTTTCCAATAACTTTTATGTTTCTATTAAAAAGAAACCTGAGGTAAGAATAACTTTATAGGCAAATGCCTAGTCACACAAACCAACAATACTACACAATTTGTGCTGATACAGTCTAGCAGGAGGTTATTGACTCCAGAAGACTTCATCATGAAAATTAGCATTTAATTCTCAAAGGAAAAAAAAATATTTTTCATTTCTCAAAATATCTCCTTTTACTCTTTAACTTGAAGAAACCAATCCCCAAACTCTGTTCTCAGCAACTTTTGTGTCAGAGATAGAGTGGTAGCCATTGAAAGCTCCATTCCTTGCTCTAACAAGGTTAATCACTTTAACAACTTCCATGACATTTGTCAGCGCTGGTACCTTCCTGCGTGAGGCTTTTTGGTACCTCATTCATTGAAAAGGTAGGAAGTTCACTCCATATTTCTTTTTAAGTAAACCAATAAAACTGTTGACTCCCCCCACAGCTGGAGAACCGTCAGTCACCACAGCTGTTATTTTGTCAAAGCCACCAATGCTATTCACAGTGCCCTTCACAGGATTAAAAATAAAATCCTTTTTATAGTGTCATGCAGGGATAACAGGCTCAGCCATTCCTCATGAACCTTAAAATCCTTGTTAGTCATATAAAAAATATCAACAGTTGATTTAAAGTACAGGAGTTACTTCTGCACTTTTCACCAAGTGCCGAAGAATAAACAACTCCATTACCCATTTCCAGTTTCATATTTTCAGTCAAAATCACACATATAGCTAACTCAGGTGACATTTGTCACAAAGGGGACAGGGATTCAATTTCTGTTGTTGTTACTAGCACTTTCTCATCTTCACTATGAAAGATGCTACAGCACTGCTATATGACAAATTCTGTGTCAGCTAACCCTATTCTTTGGCTCTGAGATGGATATATTTTACAACATTGGACGCACTAGCTTTCTGTTATGAAATCCTGGCTTCATTGTAGTCAAAGAAAAAAATCCCACATCTTTCATATCTTGAACAGACCCAGGACTTTACCTCTAGTTTATGCCACCCCCCATATTGAAAACACCACTCTGAAGCAAGAGCATCTCTGTCGCTGAAAAACAATCTCCTTCCACGTTCATTTGATTTTTCCACTCTGTATGAAAATACCCTGGCACAACATGCTGGAGACCTGTGAGTAGCAGGTCCAGTCGACCTGTGTTACAGCAGTTCAAGATATACGTTTTTTCCCTCTCTTGGTGTTACAGCTGTCTAAAAGCTCTCATTTTACTTTATGCTTTTGATATCTGTGAATCACTCCACCCTGCCTATTACAAATTTGCTCTCTCATAAAGCAATGATAGCCATCCGGCTGCTAAATGACCTTGCCCACAGCTAGTCTCTATTGGACTATTAGAAGCCAGCCTTAGGAGTAAATCCACATTTCCCTCAGATTTGACTAGGAGAATGATGGCTGAGTTATCAGACTGTCTTATTGCAACCCAGAAAATGCCTTCTTAGCATATATCATAACCATAGATGTCTTAGTGACCAAGGAAATGATCTCTAGAGTAAACACTCTTGCTGAAGTTTTCCCACCCCTGTCAACATTTGTTTAAAAATATGTCGACATTTTGGACAAGGTTATAAAGATTTCCCCTATGAACAGAAAAAAGTGTGCTGGATGAAACCATGAGTGCCAATTCTGTTTCTGTTTTCAGCCTCCCCCATTTTTTGCCTGTGGCTCACTTCTGAGAAAGCTGGAGAAGAAAAGGAAAGGTTATCAAAAAGACAATAGGTTACAAAAAAGAAAGAAGCAGTGGGATGCACTGCACGCCAACATCGAGGAAAGGACTTAAGACTGAGTACCTTATTTGAGACTGGACCTGCACTATAAATCCCTTGTCTGAGGAATGCCCAAGTGGTACATGTGGGGATAAAGAGCGGGGACAAAGCTGTCTTCCCACTTCCAAGCATTCTGTATGCTTTTGTAACTTAAGCACAACACTTGATGAAATATAAATATCTAACTGCAGCCTTTTTTATTATTATTTCAGTGGTGATTAAAATAAATAAACAAATATGCTTCACCCTTGCCCAAAGCACTTAAAATTCAAACCCTGCCAGTGTATGAAACCTGGAGACAGAAGAGATAGAGAATAATATGTAGTAAATTCATCAACCTTGGTTGTCCAGAATAATGCAAAGAAAAATGAATGAACATGAAAAAACAGAAATGAATAGAAATGGTTTATTATAATTACCTAAATAATCTAAGTTTTCAAAGTAACATAAATAAGAAAATTTTTTTATTGTGATTTTTTTTAAACACAGCACTATAACTCTTCTTCCTCGGAACAGTACTTCTTTAAATTGCAAAAGATGAGAGGGACACCTTTCAGCATTAATAAATTGAAGAATATTTATGAGAATTAGCCTGGCATCTTCTTTGAAGCACCTGACCCCTGAGATGAATACAATGGGTACAAGGCAGAACTATTAGCAGTGTGAGAGATGCTCCAGAATTTGTGATGTGTTGTTGCTCCAAGGGCATGGGAACACACAAGAACACAACACACTGTGGTTCAAGACATGCCTTACATTAAACCTCTTGGCAAGGGGAGCCCACAAGAGGATTTCAAAGTCAGGACAAACTTCTGGTGTGGGTGCCTGTGTCTGAGTGGCATATCAGCTTTAGAAGCCACATTTTATTTGATGGCTTCCTAATGCACCAACAACGGAAACAGTATGAGACAGAAACTCACCTTTTTAGCAGGAGGGAGAGATAAAGCATGAGAATAAAGTATATAATTAAACCTGATTAGAAATGATTGCATTTCCACTGCATTATCCATGATAATAAGAAAGAAAACAGAGAAAGAAAATAGAGAAATGCTATGAATATTGCCTGTGATTAAAAAGAAAAATGGACTATCCTTGTCTGACTTTCATTTAGTACGAGAGATGAGCTCTTTGCATGGTAGTTTAATGGGCTCTCTTTCTGTACCACACCACAGAGAGCTGAGTACTCCAAGAGGAAATCTAAATAACCTGTTCATAAGAAAAAGAAAACAAAATGCTGATGACCTTTTAGTATTTGAGGGAATAAACCGTAAACAGCAGTTTGAAGATGAAAAATAATTGGCATTGTACCTTCTTAATTATTTTTCCAGTTTCAAGCCTTTAATATAGTTTTGTCTCTTGCTGACACACCTAAATGAGGTTTATAGAACCCAGAGCATGAATTTTGTGCTCATTAATGGAGAGGCAGCAGGACAAATGTTGTAGGTATTGTTTTCTTCTTTCACCTAGCTTAAATCACCATCCACTATTCATGCATATTTGAGGGCCATTGAAACGGAAAATCTTTAATGCAGCTCCAGTCAAACATGGCACTGGCAGAAAGGAGGCAAGCTAGATGATCCCACTGAAAAATCTTAATCAACCAATATGTAAAAATCTCAACATCCATCGCAGAAAAAAGATTTCTTGTCTAAAAAACCCAACTACTGTAAAACAAACTGGCTTATTTAGGGCAGGAATGGTAATGACACAGAGGGGAACAGTGGAATGACTCATGCTTCTTCATGTTATGGAAAGAAGTTAGAGGTCAAGAATCACCTTCTGCATTTCTGATGTGCCAGAGGAGTCCTTAGAGTGCCCAGCTAACCTCCAGTGAAGCTTCTGATGCTGAAAAAGGAGATACCTTCCTCTACTGAAGCCCGTTGCCTCTAGAAAGTACTTGTACTGCCTTGGCATGGCAGAATGTCTTGTATCTTGTAACATCAGCCTGTTGGCTTTGAGATCTTCCTGCCTAGAAGCACAACATAACTGGAACTTCTCTCCATAGGCTATGCAGGGGATCAGAGGGAATTAGCATCAATTGGTGACTAAAGGTGACTAAATGAGCTCCTTTACTTTGACTGAGTGCTTAAAATGATACTGTGCAAGTACCAGTCTCTCTCTCTTTTATATGTAGCTATAGGTGCGATTGCAGTATGTGCAGTCATGTCAAAACTTTTGTCAGTTTATTTGGTTTAAATGGCAGTGGCAATATAGAGACCTGAGCACTAGCAGTTGAAAGCAGCAATGAAACCCATGATATATATTCCAGTGGCCAACTGGAAAAAGGTCTCAACTGACCTGGTTTCACTCTACTTGTGCTGGAGGCAGCTGGACTACACCTTGCTGAGCTGTGCTGGAGTATGAGGTCCTTGTATCTTCACTTACAATATAGATGGACCATTGTTGCCTTTCAATAATTCCATGGCTCAGTAATGGGCTGCAAGGAGATCTGAGCCCACCCAGCAGCAGCCTCAAGCTGTTAGTGCTAAAGTGTGGAGGAGAGCAGGCTGGGGCTGTCAGTGGTGCCAGCAGGAACAGGTAGGGTGTCTCAGTGTAGCAAGTGTGTTGGGATAACACCTAGGAGGCAGTGTCCAACTTTTTCCACCTTTATCAAACTTCTGAATTTTCTGTTTCTTTCTCAGAAAGCAAGAGATGACACAGTGTCATTCACTCACTAGGAAGGTCAGGGCAGACCATAACCTTCCTTGATGGAGTGCCCAGTGCAGGTGAGAGCAGTGAGAAAGACTCATCTAGTCAGATGGGTAGGTGTCTCATAATAAAATCAAACAGGGCTAAGGTACTCCTACATTAATTAAAATCTAAGAGCTTAAGCACAATTTTTTATCATTTCTCCAATTACTTGGATGACATATAAGAAGTGCCTGAAAAAAAAGTAATACATTACTGTCACAACATACAACATGACTCTACTAGATGAAACGTCAGGAGAAATAATATAGGTGGGAGATCTAGAAAAGAAATAAAATGGTTTCATATTGCCTGCCTTTTCTGATGAACAACATAGGTTTGAATACCTTTCAATTTTTCTTCTACAATTTGTTAATGGGGACAAGGAGTGGGGAGAAGGCAAGAATACCACATGGAGCCGGCAACCTTTAAAAGTTTCTCGCATTTTGAATAACTGCTGTTTTAGAGGATGCTAAGAAGGAAACTTATGAGCATGATCAACTGAACTCTTTTCATCACACTTGTACAAAATACAGAGTATGTACCAAAAGGAAATAGTGTTGAACATACTCTGCTTGGTTGAATGCTCCAGTATATTCTTGTTCACAGAAAATGACTGGGAACAACTGGCTCTCACTACATCTTGCCAAAAGCCTGAAGGGAGCTTCTGTAATGGACTCCCTACCTTTTGCTTTCCTTAGCATCAAAATGTCAGTGCTGAACCTGCTGCTGTGAACAGCACGTGTAGGGAACAGCATCACTGAAGATAATGGTGACCATTATTTGGAAGGAGATTATGTCATATGAAAAAATAAACCTAAACAAATAGACAGTCTGTTGATGCCTGAACATTCCTGTGCTCAGAAATACAAATATATCACTGCCCAAATCTGTTTGGACTGAATCAAGAACAATTCTGCCTCTGAGCCAAAGCAATTTCATTGGATAAGATGGTGCAATGGAGATTCATTCTATTATCTCTCTCCATGTATGGAAAATTAGAGAAAAGGCAGAGCAAAAGGGAATGGAGGATAAACACCAGCTTTTTTCCTTATAATTTCTTCTTTGGCTATATGAATGTAGTGTGATCCACAGTTGTGAGAAGCCAGCAGAGCCAAGCTGACCATGGGTTTGGATGCCAGGAGCTGGCTGTTCATGGTCTGCTTTTGAGTCCTTGGTACACAATCGAGAGGCAATACAGCAAACATGGTATTCATGTTGCACGCACTGCAGAACACTGCATCAGTGGTGCAGACTTTAGATTTAAAACAGGAGATCCTTGTGGATCCTTGTAGACCTTGTGTGAAGAAACAGTTGCCAGTGTGAGCCACAGAAAGAATGAGGATGTAGTGTGGCAGCCTGATAAGGGAGAGGGCTTGGGACAGTGAATACTCTTCTTTTACTCGAGTCCAAGAAAATAAATATTTATTCTAAAAATCCAAATCTAACTTAGTTGCCCAAAGGCTTCTTTTGGTTTGGTCTCTTCCCTTTTACTATGTTTTTTTAGAAATTATTGCCAGGAAGAATTAAAGTCAATTAAATATATTGTTCTGATTTACCATGGTGTCATCCCTGAAAAGAAGAACATCTCATACTGTTGAGATAGAGTCCATGCATTTTTTTTCTTGTTTTTAATGTCTACTGTAGTGCTACATCTTAAAAAGCATGCTGCTAAACTGTGCAGCTTGTAAAACAGACATCAGGAGGTATGTGCACTGTGTGAAATATCCCATGATTTAACTTGAATTTGCACCGTTACTGAGACTCTTGTGCAATTATGTGCTGCATTACACTTCCAGCTGGAGACCAGAGATAAGGTGTTTCAGAAATACCTATAGACCAATCACAGTCTTTAAAAATGGATTAGCAGTTGAAGGTCCTATATTTCAGAGCCTTGAAAGGACTCTGTTTAAGGGGAGGAAAGGAAGAGGGCGAAAGGAAAGATGTGTGCAGCACCTTCTGAGAGCCAGATCTTCTAACTTATGCCAAGGTGGGCATCCTGATGTAACAGACGGATCTGAGAATTTAGGAACAAAGAAAAATGTAGACCTCAGTCTACCTGCAGATCTTGCAACATTGGCAGAGGAAGGGGCAGTGTATGCCTGCACTGCTGCCAGAGCTGTCCATAAAACAAACCCAGACCCACCTCCAAACCTGTCCGGCTCTCTGGGAGGGCAGGAAACATGAACACAGGGAAGCTGCTATCCTCCTCAGGCTGCCATCTAGAATTTCCACAGGTGACACAGGAACAAGAGGAGGATGTGGCTTTTTGTCTCTTGTATCCCCTTGCAAACCGTGTTGCAGATTGACCTTTGCTTTGAGGTTGTCCTCTTCTTGTAGTTTCCTGTCTTCCCTCAGTAACATACAATAGCAAGTTTGTTTGGTTTTCTTTTTGGTTTTTTTTTTTGATAAGTTTTACAGAGACCATATCATTTATCTTGTGTGGAAACAAGAAAGGTTTAGGTGCAAAGAAAAGACATTTAATAACTCCCATGACCTGGACAGCCTCATGTATTATGGCATTATTTTATTTGAACTGTGAGACCAGAGAGCAGCAAAAAGATGTCTGCTGTTTGACTGACAAATGGCTGGCATAGCAGACATCCAGAGTCATGTGAACGATCATTACTTCTAAGGGCAATGCGGACTCTTTCTCTCTGACTCGGTTTTAACTCTGAAGGTGAATGCCTGCTCACCTGCAATATATTCTGCCCGCAAATTGGCAAATGCCATTGTAATGCTTCTCATTTTATCTTTTTCTATTAAGCCTGAGGAAAGAAGTTATGAGGAAGAGAGAGAGAGATTTTTGTTTTCTCTTCAAAATCTTCTATATAAGCAAAACTTAATCAAAGGGCACTGTTTATAGTTCGATTTTGAAATAATTTTGCCTTTCAACATTCCCTGCATATGTCAAGAGAAATAGAGGCTTGCAGGAAAAGCAGATTAAATATCCTCCTGTTTTTGTTTATTGATTTTGTACAACTCAGCGTGGAAGTTATGTATAACAAAACCAGCAGCTTAAGAAAGATGCCTAAGTCATCAAGAACCACTTAAGTACACAATGGGTAGAACTAGGCACCACACAAGGTTACTGCCTGTGAGAGGAATATGTACACAAACACCCTTGTATACACGTGCACTTCTGTGGAAGAGGTCACAAATCCCTGGGGAGCTAAAATTTACCTCTGTGGTGTGCTGGGCAGCTAGGTTGCCTGTGGGGGCTTTGCCTAGGCCTCAACACTGGCAGAAATTACAGACACATCCCAAAATAAACAGAGTCAGTGTTGTCTCCTGCAGCTGATACACAGGCGACCACTAGCTGTTGGATAAAGGCACATTCAAATACTTAAAAAAACCCTACAAACCACACCATAAACAAAAAGAATTCCTACAAAAAGCACAAAAGAATGGTGATAGTACCATCGTGCTATTTTACTCTGCAATAATTCAGTTTCCTCCTCAAGATAAACTATGCAGCCATCAGCCTGGTAGTTTGTCTGCTCAGGAGCTGGATTACTGCCTCATAAAACAGTGCAATGGTGCAATTATCACTTTGGTATTAGGCAGGTACTGCAAGGTGCTCTTGTTCTGTGTTAGGTGGGACACTTTATGGTGGCCATAAAACTGATGTGGCTTCAAGTACTTGTTACAATGATAAATTAATGACTCATACTGTGGGCTGTGTCTTTAACAAAATGGAATAGCTTGTTTTCTTGCAACATGCACTGGAGGTAGGTGAGATTGTATGCAAGTGGTGTGGTGTCAGACTGGAGGGGGAGGGCTGAGATGAAGGTGTATGAAGCTGAGACAGAAGCATATGTTAGAGACTTCACTAATGTGCTTTTCATTTTCACTATGTTTCCCCTACCCCATCATTTGGAAATGAGCAGGCACTAACTTTTGTACAAAACCATGGGGGACTCTTTGGACAAGGCAGAGCTTACCAATTTCGTTCACTTGTCATGTTCACAGACAAAGAAGCGATCTTTGAGGAGATTGAGTGAGTATTCCACATTCTGAGATGTAGGTGTGTTGGGAACAAACACCAACATGTACCAGGATTGCTTCTGGATAAAAAGGAGTTGTACTCACCGTAAAAAAAAAAACAAACCAACAGTAAAAAAAAAAAAAACCTAAACAAAAAAAATTGTCTCATTCCTTGCAGACTGGGTAGATGCAGAGGGATGGGGGTGTCCAAGGAAGGTGTCACACAAGATACAATATTTGCAAAGTCTGGAAGGAGTAGTGTTAGAGATCTTTTCTGTACATGAGCTGACTAGTTGCTGCAGTGGAAAGGATTCCAGTACTGAAAGTGTATTTGGATTGAAAAGTAATGACATCATGTGCCAAAGGGAGAGGTAAAGTACAGCTGAAGCAAATAAATGGAAAACAGACCAAGGTAAGCTAGAAACTTCCCTACCAGATTTGATTATCAAGGATATTAGCTACTTTCCCAGACTTGCAGAAAGTGATTATTTGGAGTTCTTCCCCATATTTCCCTCCCGCACAGTTTTGAAAAATTCTGGAAGGAATTTCCCACCTTCCTCCCCTTCCTCCCCCTCCCCCCCCACCCCCCAAAATATCAGATTCAAATATTATTACAATCACACATTTATGAATTTCCTTCAGCTTAGTTTTTAATTGCACACTATCTGAATGGGCATTGAAACACCATTTATCAAGAGCTGAAGTTGGTTTCAGGGTAAATAGAAAACAATATCAAATAAAGTCAGAATAATTTAAAAAATTTTGCTGATTAAAAAACCTCAAGATTTTTAAGCGACCATAAAAGGGTTAATTTTAAGAATCTGAAGCAAGAAAATAAAATATGCCTTATGCTTTCAAAAAATTTCTCTTTTCTATTTTAATAAATCAAAACAAGTCAGAGAGTAAAAGTGCAGGTGTTTCAGATGAACGAGTAACTAAACCATCTTTGAGATCTGACCTTCACATCCAGAGTTTAAAATGAATGCTTGTCAACTTTGTATGCTTGCTTAACTTGAGACTCATTCAAACACTCCCAATCTCTTAGCTACAACGTGCATAAAGGTTTTAATGGCATTTATTGATCCTGAATGCATTACACCTGGAGATGTCACTACTTATAAGGAAAGTAACAAGTTACTGTAAATATGCAAAGCACATGTTTATGAGACAGGGCTGGCTTGAAGCTCCTTAGAAATGTAAGAAGATGCAGTTTTGCTGCCAAAAGGATGAAGAGGAGATGGTTCCAGACTGAAAGCAGACTTCCCCTGCTAAATTAGAGAGAAGAGGATAAAAACATGCACCTGGGATGTCCAGGTACGTGAAAATCTGGATCTGCCATGCCAGGCACTGCTTGACAAGTGGTATGGAGGCAGTAGCTAATATTTTGGGAGAATTGCTCTCCTTCCATACCCATGTGTGCCCCTTATGTCTTCCCTGCTGCATTCAGAACCCAGGGCCACCATCTCAAGATGCATTTGAGTCCAGACTGCCCAGGAGATGGCAGGACAGGGACAACAGCAACTAATCCAGGGCCTTGGACTGGCCCCAGAGTGAAATACAGACAATACATAGAATTTCCAGTAGCAAACAGACTGGGTTTAGCGTTTTGAAAGATGGGAGAATCCTGTATTTGAGGACAAACAAATGACAGTTTCACTATGTGCTTTCCAGATTTCTGCTTTTCTTTCGTAGGACACAGGTAAGTGACCTCTCCAGCTGTCTTAATACCCTGTTACCCACAAGCTCTATACTCAGTTTTTAGACAGACCTCCCATTAGTTTAAACACTGTATAAGCCTCTCTTTACTCCATAGTTCTTATCTACAAATCCTCTGAGAGGAAACATGCTGCTCAGGCATTTCAAAAACCACAGTAAACTTGACCCCATAATCTGATCGTGTGATTTCCACCACATGCAAGTGCTTGCAGGACTCAGACCTCACTTTTCAATCGCTTAAGACACGACCTAAAGTAAAGCAATACAAGGTAATCATCGATTACATCCAGGTATAAGCTTCCATTTGCATGAGGATTTCTGCTCCCAACAGGCTGCCCAGTTCTCAGGTGGTCTGAAGGCAGCACTGCAGAGGGAAGGATGTCTGGTTACCAGGCCTCCATGCTTCTTTGTGAGAGCACCACTGGGAAATTGAGCAGCATGGGAAACCTTGCGCAGCAAGAGGGACACTGAGCTGTGGAAATGACAGTTCTGCACATGGTGAGTGGAGAAGCTGCATCTGTGGAGCCTCTTCTTGGTGAATTTATTTTTGCCTTTTTTCAGGAGCAGATAGTTACTGTAGAAATTGGTCAGTGGTTCACTCTTTTAAAGTAAAACTTCTAAAGAAAAACTGGTGGCCCTCTCTGCATTCATAATTTCCAAGAAATGGGCTTATATGACTATACCAAACTAAGTTTCAACTAGGCAATTATCTCCTTCACTAATTAGTGACTGGAAATACAGACTCTTATTGTCAAATTACCTGGCTTTTTCACCTTCTTGTCCATCTATCTTTCTCATTCCTACTAACCCCACAGCATTCTTCTTGGCAATCTCTCCCTGTGGTTGCCCTTGCTGTATGCATGCTTTCTCTGTCTCAGAAAACACCACCAGAAAACCCTATCACAAATCAAGCCCCAATTTTTTGAGAGGAGCTAAATTTGTAAACGCTGAATAGGCGGAAGTAGACGGGCCTTTATTTTTTTTGCAACTATGCAGATTTGATTATTATTATGTTTGATTAAAAGAAAAATATTCATCATGGAGCTGAAAATGACCTTTTTGATCCCTTCCCAGGGCACGAATCTTTGCATCCTTTCTTTCTCCACCTGTTTGCTGTCAAACTCATGGTTTGAGGAAGAGGTACTAACACAGCTCACCTCACTCCTCTGTTCTGACCTTTGGGTAGATGCTATCCATGCATGCAAATTGGGAATGGGGCATTAATCAGTTTGAAGGCATTGAGGTTTACTCTTTGCTGTAAAATCGATGCTTAGACACTAGGGGTAAGTCTGATGGGAATAACAATCTAATGTAACTTTCATTTATTTCCAACGAGAAAACTGAAAGACAGCCCATTGAGAAATTCAGTTGCATTGTTGATCAGAATGGAGCTACTAAAAATTGTTAGCTCTGTCATGCAGTATTTATGGTTAGAAACAAACAAACAAAAATATTCACAGTCACTCATGTATATGCCAAATTTTACAAAGCCAAAACATGCTATGAAAACTGACAAGCCATATAGGAATTATTCACTATTAAAACAAAATTACAAAAAAAGTAAAAAGAACAAGCAAAGCCCCAAAGTAAAAGTATTAGGTAAAGTAAAGCATTAAAAGGTAATGGCCAGGTTCAAAAGCCTGTTCTAGTTGCTGTAAGCTTTTCCAGTGAGCAAAGCAGCTGGGCACATAGCTGAAACTACTGACATTGGTGCAGTTGTGCTTTCCCTAGTCCCAATTTGGACCATGAGACTTATGTCAAACACTGGTGCTAGAAATTCTTCTCCTGTCTGATTCATTGCAATTCTGCTCCTTTCATAGATTTCCAAGTGCAGCCTACTTTCAGCCTAGCTGTATCTGCAGCTATTACCAGCAAACCCACCTCTGAATCACACAAGCTCACTAAATGGCTAAATGTAAATCCTCTGGCAGTAGAAACAGAATTTTATTTGTAAAGTGCCAAGCATGTCATGGATAATGGGAAAGTAACTCTCCTAATCACATCCTACAGCTAGAGAGCAACAAAACCTGAACAACATCCTTCACATATAGTTTGCTTAAGACCCCATCACCGTCCTTTGTAAAGCTGTATATAGTGATCTTCCCCCTTTACTCTTCTCACTGAAAACCTTCAGACAGCTGCTCTCTTGAAAAAAGAGATTTCAAATCACCTCTATTATTTGTTATATTACATTGTGTGCAGTGGTAGCTTTGAAAAACTCCTTTGCAAGAGCTTCAAGTTTGCTGCTAATGTTACATGCAGCCCTCCCTCTCTCCTATCAATGCAGTTTATTTACACAACACACAATAAATCATACATCAACAAGTAGGTTTTTAATGAATAGAACAGCTTTAGAAATTGCACTTCCAGAAAGATTTGTATGTTTTCCGTTTGCTTTCTAATACCTCTCAACCTACCTCATTCCATTTCTAATCTAACAAATGTTGTTATCAATGTATTATAATTGAGGTTATGAAAGTCTGCTTCTAACCTATTCAGAACAGTCAATCTGCCTTAAAATATTTCTGTTTGGAAACAGGCAAAATCTCTTTCAAGAGGTGACATTCCTTTCATTGCCTGCTTTATGTAGAAACATGCTCCATTTGGGGTCCAAGAAAAATGACAGATAAAAGGGAGAAATATAATTATACATATACTTCCTATCAAATTAAAGCAAAGCAAAACAAATAAGTGGGGTTGGCTTCCATTGTGTGAAAACTACTATCATATTTATATGTTTTAAGAACAGCAATAAAAATGTCTTCAAAGATATCATATGTTATTCGATTTAGACTCAAAGCTTGAAAAATTGAATAATTTATAATGCCACTTTATTACTGAAGACTGTGCACTACAAAGAGATATGATGTGCTGAATTAAATGGCACAATTCACTCGTTAAATTAATTAGGGACATAAATGCAAAAGCTCAAAAAAATGGATAGCAGAGGAGAGGTGAGTGAGAAGAGAAAAGCTAACCACTACATTTTCTTGCCAAAGATTGGAGAAATTTTCATGAGCAGGAGAGCCTGCTGGACCCTGCAGCAGCTCTGTGTGTCCCACTTCCGTTCTCCATGAGAGGTATTTCATGAAACGAGCATGTAAGAGGCATTTGTGTCCAGACTGTAACAGTTATGGCTCAGGCCTCTTTCTTCAACAACAGGGGAAAATGCAAATAATTTAATTAGCATATTTCCGTGAATTAATCTCATTTATTAGAAAAGGTCCAATTGATAATCACAGTGCTTGAGAGCTAACTGAATGCAGAAATATCGAGTACAAGCTCAATGTGAACTCAGACATCTGGGCACAGCACGGGGCACCTGGAATAGTGCCAGGAGTAAGGAGATGCCTGTGCTGCCCTGTCCCTGCTGAGGGGACTGCAAAGAAGGGCTCCCGTGGGTGTGAGTGGCACAGCAACTGAACTTGTGGGACCCAGCACCAGGTAATCCCAGCCAAATCTTTTCAGGCTGTTCCGCTGAAAAGATGGCAGGATCTCTGCAATCCTCCCTTCTCCCAAATCCTACCCCCTGTGACTGCTATGAATCTGTGAAGCCAGACCTTAGGGGTGGTATTAACACGGCACTGTTTTGTTTCCTCACAGAGAACTGCTGGTTTGTCTGCAGAATACATCTAGGCAGACACAGTGCATTAAGGAAGGGCTTTTCAAGGGGAGTGGATGGCACTTTAAAAAAAAAAACAAAGCAAGAGAAAAATAGGCTGGATGTATCTGTGTGCTGGTCTGCATTTGCCTATGAGCAGGTGGTTTCAGTCCGAAAAACTGCATCTTCTGTAGCAAAAATGTACAAACCAGCATTTAGGTCATTCACTTCTTCTCTACCTCCTGCTGCCCAGTGCAGAAGGCATTAATGAAGACCCCAGGAGCGGGATGATATCCTTCACACTGGCTGATAGAAATGGGAGCCGGGAAACAGGAGCTTATGGATGCCACAGCATGCCAATACTCCTCTTCCCTCCCCTGTACTTAAATACCAGGTCTCACAGCATTTGTTCATTTGTCATCTGTGTGTGTGAAGCAAGACATATTCTGAACGCAGGCAGGTGTAGACACATTTTGGCAGAAAAGATTCCTGGTCATGTTTTCTCCAATGGAAAGTGAGGAAAATGTACCCAGAAACATGGCAATCACCAGTATGTTTGCTACTCTTCTGCCCAAAGGCAATCTGGAAGTCAGGGTTTCCTGGCTGATCCTGGTCAAAAAAGATGTTTAAAACGTTAATGACTGTCTGTGTGGTTAAATAAGCATGGACTTCAACAACTGCTGCCCTGGATCAAGAGCAAAGTTCATTGGAAAGAGGTGCTTTACTTAAAACTCATGAGCAGTGCAGCTGCAGACCCCTGCAGACAGCTTTGTTGCATCTGGCATCATGTCCTAGCCTGAGAGACCTCCTATCAGGAGAACAAAATTCCCTGACTGCTACACCCCATTGCAGCTCATCTTTATATTCACAGAAATAAAAGCTCATTTTGTAGATCTGGAGCTTCAGGGGCAGTCTCAAACCAAGTCAGTGCTCCAGACTTTTGAAAAAGGAAACATTTCTAGTTTTCAGACATTAAGCATATATCCAAGAGCAAATATGGTCCACTTTTAACATGCTATGGGAACCCCTGCGCTGTATAGCTGCATTCCCTAAGCCTGACTAAAGAGTTCCCTGAAACTGCCTGTATGAAACAGCCAGATCCTGATATGCTTTATTGTCTCAATGTTTGTCTGCAATAGACCGACTGCTTCCCTCTCCTCAAAGCATTGTTCTGCACTGCCAGAAAAACAAATAGGGACTTCTCAGATTTGACTATAGAGAGAGGATCTGGGAGAAGGGAGTGAGTCACTTTTCTACATTACTTCTTTAAGGGTTATTTTATGCAAATTGTCTCACTTCCTCTAACCTTTGAAATAACATCTCTGATGAAAAGTGAGGGCCTAAAAGTTTTTCTCCATCTGGAAATACAGACTTAGGCATCAAGGATGACAAGGCAGAAAGACCACCAACTAATGAGGTAGTGGGAAGAGTCACTTTTTCCTCTCTTTTATAAGGTAAAATTTAACTGGAGAAGGCTATTTGGTCACTAATCTAAAAGTATGCTCCTTGTTTAGCAATTAGATATGACACAGGCAGAAAATGTGATGCTGAAACCACTCAGAGAAAGGTGCTCCCTGTAATTATTTGTGTTAATAATGTCTCCTTATCTTGTCTTTGACATTTTTCTTTAAACTCACACTGTAAGAATACAATGTATAATTGTTCTGAGCTACTTAATACGATTAATGGTGGAGAAACAGGTGCTGGAGAAACAGGTGCAAGGATGCATTTCTCCCAGTCTGTTGGAATTTATCTCCATCTGTGTCCACTGAAGTATTTTAAAAACTGAAGAAACAGCTTTTCATACAAAGAAATGTTCATAAACACAATAAATGGAGGTAATTATATCCTGCAGTCAGCCAAATTCAATGTGATTCACATATCATAGTCACTTGACTTCTCTCTGGATTTGCTCTGAATGACACCTCTGACTTGTAACAACTTCTGTTCCAAGCTGTTATGAAGCCATTTACATTAAATGATGGCAACACTTAGAAGGGTGGCTGAGCGATTTTCTGCTGTGAACATGCTTGAATTAAGCAAAATCATGGCTTGTGAGTATGTACATGGCAGGGCTTTTATTTTTTTTTTTTTTTTTTTTTTTTTTTTTTTGGGGGTTTTTTTTTTTTTTTTTTTTTTTTTTTGGTTGTGGGCTTGCTTTTTTTTTTTAATGTTATATAGGGAAAAGAGTTCAGTATAGATACCATTGTGGAAAGCTTACAGTTTTCTAGGAAGTCACTGTCATGTCATTATTTGGCCTCAAATCTCCTCCCTCTGAAAATACATTTTTAAATCCCCCACCCTCAAGCAGCAGCAATGAATTACTTGACAGACATCCATGGCCTGCAAACCACCTCTAACATCTAGCGCTGCTCTGGGACCCACTGCACATATATTCAACCCCTCATATGCACAGCTTAAGACCTCACTGCTTTGCCATTTCCCCATAGCCCTGTTTTCCAGCCTACACACCCACGTGGGGGCAGCAATCCATTTGAGTCCCATCCTCCCAGCTCCTCCAGCCTCTATCCTGATCCTCCTGCAGCTCTGAGGTGCTTCCTCCCTGGGGCAGTGCTCATCTGCCCAGAGCCTGGCACAGCAGCACCCTGCTGCAAGCTCCATGCACTGCCTGCCTGCAAGTGCTCGCCTGAGCAATGGTCTCAGCACTTCACACAAGCTGAGCCACAGGAGATGCCGAGGAGCATCACAACACCTCAGGCTTGTTCTTGGACGCAAATGAAATGCAGAATGCTTTCACAAATTCTTTGTGCATCCAGAGTGGGAAAAGAGAACTGCAGAAAGATTTTGAGTAGAGGTATACTTGATTTAGTCTTGTTATGCCTTCCCTTTTATTCCAAAATAAATTCACAGAAAAGAAAATGGATAAGCTGAATATTCATCAACCTCCATTTTAAATGCATCAATGCCTGTTTACAGAAATAGGACTTGCCCTCCAGTATACTTGTTTATCAGATGATAAACAAATGATAAGCATTTCCTTTCATTTCTAAATTAAAAATATAAAAGCTGGCCAACACTTGGGATGAAGCACAATGTCGCACTAAAGAAATTTGTAGTGACTCTCCCTCCTCCTTCAAGAGTGTGAAGTTTCTGCTATATTGAAAGTTGTTTTTGGGATTGTCTTTAAAGATTGAGAGTCCATAAATTTTCATGAGCAGTGAGCTATGTTGCAGTTACAACAAGAACTGTACGTGCACTGTATGTGTGTTAAAGGCATCTGAATGCTCAAGCAATAATTAGAATACAAACTACCTATGTAGAACATTTCTTCTCCTTACACCTATCTTCTCATTATCAGTAAGATATTGAGGACTATATGCAGTTATAAAAAAAAAAAAAAGGAGGAAAGGCGACACGAAGAAGTGTTCAAGAAATTCTTCTGAAGTTGGCACCAGCAGCTGAGGGGGACAGCCTGACTCTGATCTTCTGAGATTGATGGCCACACTATGCTCTCTGCTTTTCAGAGTAATGGTGAGCAGCTTGGCACAACTCCAGCTGAGTGCAGCAAAAGTGTAAGAGCCCCCCGCCTTTTTTTTTAAAGCCTTTTCACTGCTCCTGCTAACACCAGTGGGACTCTACATAAGCTCACCCTCGCTGGAATGTCCTCAGTTAGCCTGGGGGCTCAAGTGGGGTCTGTGGGTCAATGCTAAATTGGAACACTGTCAGAGGGCACAAGAGAGTTTCCAGGCCCAGCAGGATCAATCAGAAACACATACAAATTCTGTGGAGGGTATTTCAAGAGAAGAAGATCCATGCATTACTCACTGAAAACACATATAACACTGATTTTAAGCTTTACGCTTTAAAAAATAAAATCATAACATATGAGCATTTCATCCTGCATTTACTTGGACTGCCACCTGTGTCTTCTCTGAAATGGTACAAGTCCTTGGGGCATGATCACAATTAAACAGTGAACTGATAATTATAGACTCATTTCTGCTAAGATATATGTTCATTTCAGCTATGGTGTTGGGTGTTTATTATGGTGTTAAAGATTTTCTCATGCTGGCTCAACACAGTAAATGTACAGTGGATTATTTTTTACCTTTTTTTTAAGGAGGGGGTGTGTAACTCTTCTCCCTTAGGGACACACAGTGCCCAAGTAATATCCACTGTTTTCTTGTAACATTAAAGCAGTGTTGGTATGGGAGTGAGATGATCACACACATACTTAGTCTTCCTTCTCTCATGGATTCTAATACATTCTTAATATTAAGCATTCAAATTGTCCCACTGAAGTCAGTACTATTCTTTGCATGCTTAAAAGTGCAGGAAGTCTATTGATTCAAATTAAGGTGACCTGGTTTTATACCAGGATATTTCAGTGTTGAGCGTGACTGAATTCTAACACAGCTCTCTATGCATATTCATCGTGCTTTGCCTCTAGGTCTTACACTGTCTCCTAAACAGGATAACATAATGAGAGCATCCTAAAACATGTCTGTTTCTTGAAAACACCAACTCTGACCAGAGAATGCCAAGGAACCTGGCAGATGCAGCCTGCACTTTATTAGATGGTGACTCTCTCTGGCCTTCTCTTCTGGGCTTCCTCTGTGAAGGTGTCGGCCTCACAAAGTTCAGCACAGAATTGGGCAATACCTCTATTACAGTGTGGTCAGCAGCTGCATAAAGGATACACAGGGCAGCTGCAATCCCACTGTGAGCTTCATTTCACTTGGCCTATGAGATGACTACATTTTCTCTTTGAGATCTCGTCTGTGTGGAGCTTGTTGCAAAACAAGGGCATTAAAGAATTTCAAATACCTGCCTCAGCAAGTTAGTACCACAGTACTGATGGTGGAGTCCCATGGGCTTTGCCTAAAGGATTGATCAGATCACAGCAAAGGAAAAGCTGTGTCACAGGAGTGTAAGCCTTGGTTGCAGTCCCAGCTGAACAGCTTAAACACTTCAGAGTTATCTGGGCTGATCTCTGACAGATACCCAGTCTCTCTTGGGAAGTGACTGCTTTCCTTCCTTCTCCTGAAAAGCCTGGCTTCAGCAAAGGCTGAATTGTAATGAGAATGTTTTTCACCCCAGCTCTGAGAGAGGATGGATATAGTTCAGCTGTCTGAGTACAAGGAACAACCAAATTCATATTCCTGGTGATTCCCTTTAAAATGGCCAAAGAGATTTCACTGTTTCTCAGATAGAAATATTAAAAAAAATTAACCCATCTAAGAAGAGAACATTTTTGTGAGAAAAGTTTTTTCTCTTTCACCATTAAAAAGTAAATCTATTAAAAGGATGATAAAAATTCCAAAAGTAAACTCAACTTTCAGGGGTTTGATGGAACACCACCACAGGCCACCAAAGGGTTTGTGTCTGCTGTGGGAGTAGTTTGGTTGGGTTTTGTTTTACCTTGAATCAACATCAAGACTTTTTATATTCCTTCTCCTACAAAACACATTACTTTCAGCTATCCCTAGATGCATATTTATTTCCTTTTACATGGCTTCTCAGATTTTAGGTCAGTAAAAGATTTTTAAGAACACAGTGAAAATATATAAAAATGGCATAGTTAAAGTAGTCCCCCTCCCTAAACTGTCCTAGCCTTCAGGCTTCAAACCAAGACATCTTGCCTATCATTATCTTTGCCTTGTAAGCAAAGCCTTGGCAGCCTTATGAGAGCTCTTAGATTAATAAAAGTCACCCAACCCACCCAAGTTAGAAGTACATATCTTACTGGAATGGTGCCATTTAACTAGTTATTGTTTAGAAAGCCTTTTGATATCCACAGATGAAAGGCATGGTAACAGTGAAAGGTATTACTGTTATTACCTGCAAATGGTAAGAAGTTCTCCCACAGCTACTCTGTGTATACCATGAAAATCTGAAGGCTGGCAAATTTCCTGTAACATCAAAAAAGGAGCTGCAATGGTCCTCTACTTAGTCTGGCTTAGTACAGGCAAAGTTTTTAAGGGCCTTTAAAAGCTGCAATAAGCAGCAGTTTCCCAGTAGATCCAGAGAAATCTACATAATCTATCTTGATTTGTTAATTGCCTTAGTGTCAGACCTTCAGCTAGTGGTTTAAGAACCTCTGTTCTGCTAAATATCCTCTTCTCACGCAACACATGCTTCACAACTACTGTGAAAAAAATCCCTCTGATCTTTCTGTTTGTCATGCCATCAGCACCCCCAGTCTCTCCATGTGGCATGACCCCCAAACCTTATCCCTTGGATGCTGTAGCAAGGGAAGCTTGTGCTTGGATTGGGATGGATGCACAGCCCCAGCAGAGCATGGCATGGGCATTCCTGCCAGCACAGGGCTTTGGGGGTGTTGTGCTGCTTGCTGCAGCACAGCTGCAAGGCTCCTCTTTTGCAGCCCATGTCTGACATATCAGGCAGACAGTCAGGGAGTCCTGCAGCTGTCTGACAAACTACGTGCAGTGTGTCCTGTCCTGGAGCTTAGGGCAAGCTGGACGAAGTAGGGAAGGAACAGGAAGCAGTCAAATTCTGGAGCCAGACCTTGGGTGGAAACAGATTTTCACATCTCCTTAAGGAGCACGATGCAGCCAGGAACACAGGCACCATCTGTTTTGCACAACCCTTGAGATAAGGAGATAAGACAAAATACAATCTCTGGATAATATGTTTCGTGGTCCAGCAATACCTGAAATAATAATAAAAAAGGTGTTAATGCTTAAATTGAGTTCAAGTCTTTTATCCTGAGTTTGTGTGTATTTCTTGCTACTGTGAATGCCACCCACATCCCTTCTGGAGCTGGCCAAACGGCAAAAGGCACTCCTGTTAAAGGCTAAAGATGAAGAGATGAGAACACAAAGTGGACCAGCATCCCTGGAGCTTTAATTGCTTCAGGGTTTTGTTGTGTTTTTTTTTTTTTCCCTCTAAAGATTAGGGCACAGGTATGATCTACTTTTGCCTCACAAAAAATTAAAATAAAAAGAGGAAAAACCAGTCATGCCCTCTATTGGTACAGAAAAGCATTATTTTGGTTTCTCAGGCACTTAGGATCCACATGTTTTTAAAGATCAACCCCATGTAGAAAGTGATCAGACTGATCTCATCTGGCCTGGAGAGCTCTGAGGCAGCATGAGAGGCAGCTTGGTCTAGTGGACTGAAAGGCAACAGTTCCTGAGGTCTAATCCTGGCTGACACAGAGCCACTGTGTGGCCTTGGGCAAGATCCTTAAAAAGACATGTCAGGTTAACTTAGGTCTAAAATTAAAGTTTTACAAATATACGTATTTGCAAATACTTACATCAGTAGAAATGAATGTCACATTTTTTTATTTAATTCCAGTGGAGAAGAGAAGTAATATTTCCAGTTAGAGGACTTGGAGATCTTTTTTTCTGCACTACAGCCTAAATGCTCAGCTAGAGATGATGTCTGAAAACAAAACTGGTCAAAAATTGCTTCTACTAAGTAGAAGAATCCTGCGGCTGTTAAGACAACACAACCTTGATTCAGAGAGCTCTGGAGCAGTGAGTGCTTGTAAGTGCTAAAAACTCATCCTCATTCAAGGAACACTAAGTATTAATTAAGTATATGCTAAGTAATAACTGCAGCTCAAGAACCAGACTCTGCTCTCTGGCGAGTGCTCTCCATCACCCTTGCTAGCCTGAATTAGAAGCAAACTTTCAGACCTGTGCAACTACATCCAAGGGCAGGCACAGGCAGTGTTTTAGAGATTATAGAGGAGTTTAAGATGATTTACACCCTATGTGATACTAACTTGTTAATATTTATCAAGTTGCTACATCTTCCTATTATTCTGTTTAACCCAAACTGCTTCATTATAATGACCACTACTGCTAGACCAGCCAGCGCTGAATTATGGATGGCCCTTATTTAGAGTTTGGACCTGTGAGACATCTCAATTTGTGTGGCAATATTACTGCAATGTTACTGTGCTCCCTTAAGTGATGAGACTGTCTCAGATAATGCTGCTTTGTTCAGTGGATTTTGGGTTACTCTGGAGTGGAATTTTCCTCCCTGACTGGGAAAAGCAGCCTTTTGGTATTGTTTATATTACTCTCTGCAGCTCTTGGTCTTTCTAGAGGAAACTAGGAATTTGGTGGAGCGAGAAAGGATTTGCCTTGAGAAAGGCGCCAAGCCTACTGCCTTGCAGCTTCCGGTGGCCTGGTATCCACAGCTAATATGACAGGAGAAAATTAGCTGCCAGAGAGGGAGGCATTCAAGGCATTAATACCTCTCTATGGCTTACAGATACAGTGGAAAACACAAAACCAAAGCTAAAGTCCCATCACTGGATAGAAACAACTGCAAGACAGAAATTAAAGAGGAGAAAATGTGGCCAAATTTAAATGTGTCAAAAGTTGTCAGTGACTGCACAAAGCCCTGCAGTGAGGCAGGTTAGTTCATATTATCCGTGAGAGATCTAAAAATTATTTGCAAGGTGGCAAAAACCTGCAGATGCCACAGTTACATGGAATAATTAGGACTAGAGGCTGTATGGCACTCCAGTGACATGCAATAAAGCTGGGTGAACTGAGAGCACAACACATAAAATGCAAGGTAACACAAACTGGGACAAAACATTTGACCTACCTGGCTACATTGTTGACTTTTAAATAAATAATGGTAATTCTGGATGATGATCCAGGCATCACAGGAAGTCCACTGTTCTGTTCAGTGTCGTGACTCTTACGTCAAGAAAATTCTTTAGAAAAAGTGCTTTGGAATTGGGGACATGGGTACCAACAGGTCAAATAAAGTTTTTGGAGGAGGAGAAAAAGACGATATATTTAACAGAAAGAAAGGTAACAAAGTAATGTGTGATGACTAATGGCTTACAGAAATTAAATCAGTTAAACCCTCTATTCTTAGACAAGATAACCTGGCAGTGAAACTGAAAACATTGTAATAATTTGATGTTCTTCTTCTTCAGTGAAGAAGTCAGGGCTGGAAAAACATAATTGAGGCAAAGTACTGTTTGGGACTTCATTTAAGCTGTACTTGAGTCCATAGCCTTTTGCAATTGTATTAGCATCTCTATTGAGGAGATACAGGCATCGATACCATGGGACATAACCTAACAACTAAAATGTTCACTGTTAGGAGAGACTTTCCCAGTGAATAAATGGTTCCTGAGATGTTCAGCACTCTCTTTCTTGCATTTTCCTTCGGAATAAAACCTGCTGTCCATTTCTTGTTATGTGGATGTTGAGGATCACTGTATTGGGTCAGAACATGTCCTGCTGGTTTAATGCCTGAAAGCTGTTAAAAATACAAGCAGAACCACATTGAAATGCACTAATTTAAAGGCATCTCTCTTTAGCCAGTTATCATCTTGCACCAAAGAGTAGTTGTTAAATATCATTAGAGATTTCAATATTTTTATTTATTTATTTATTTATTTTGGAAAAAGACAAAGAAATGATATTATGAGACTTTTACACTTTTAAATACACTGGGAGAGTAGGGGACAGGTGTTCAGCACATTAGAAATAAAAAAAGGCAGTCAAAGAGTGTTGCTCTAGGCATAGCTTCATCTATCTGACTCAGCACAAATGCCAAATTATGATGGAGAAATGAAACAGAAGAATCAGCTCTATGCTGCCTGGGGTCTGTTCACAAGGCATCAGTATTAGGTTGCCTCTTCTTTTAATTAATGTTTTCCCTTTTGACATTACACTGGAGACTGTGACTGAACTTTATTCCTCAACAGCAGCCTATGGCAATCAAGAGTTCTCTGGGAAAACAGTCTGCCCAGAAGTGCTAAGCAGAAACTAGGAGAAAAATGGATGGAGAAGAAAAGCTTCTACAGTAGAGCATTTATTTACTGCAGACTATTTGTTGAAATTAGCTCCTTCTTCTTACTGTGGATAGCCCACGGGGAGACGATGTGATATGTATGAACTGATCTGTCATTCAATATATTTCCCTACGGATGCTTGGTTGAGAACACAATTCAGCTGGCCAGTTTTTCATCATCTAAACATTTAAGGCTTAGTTAAATGTACCTGAGCACTTGAGGTTCGTTAGTGAAGTGACTCTGTCAGTCATCACAACCATATGGTGGCATTTTTGGTCCTGGACTAGCTCATCTATATAACCAAGACAAGAAAGTTTCCTGGAAAGCCAAAACACAGCAGTGAAACTGTGGTGGGGCTTTAATTTCCTTCAGAAAGAGGGGGCTTAGAAGAACAAAAGGGGACATGCCAGAAAAGCAGTGAAAACAAAATGTTAGCACAAGTTGTTTGAAATCTTGTCTTGTTCTCTTATGTAAGAGGATCCCACCAAACTGGAGTACAGCCATACAGTATTAACTGCCTCTCCATGATTTACATGCTTTTGGGATAGTGTCTATTTGCTATTCCTATATGCTTTGATGAATGCAATTTGCTTTGTGATTTTGACATCCATAGTATCATTTTGATTGGAGGGTATGTCCACCAACAGCAGCAAAAGGAGTGTCACATGAGTGCCATCTGTCCTCCTAACTGGAAAGTGAGAGCCAGCTCAAGTCTGGAAGCTATTTAACTTAAGGTCAGAGTGAACATGACTAAAACTGTCTGCACTGAATCACAGAGATGTGCCCTGATGGATGGCAGTGCTGAGTGAATGGTTGGACTCAAGGATTTTAGGGGTCTTTTCCAACCTCAATGATTCTATAATTCTGTTTTAAACATTTCAGATCTCTATAATTTTAGCAGAATCACTCAGGCGCTCTTGTGTCTGAAACAGCCTAAAGAAACATTCAAAAGAAAAAAAGCAAAGGGAGTGCTCCAGAGAAGTGATTTACCTCATCTCGGCAAGATCAGTTCACAGTTAGCATCATTCTCCATTACATCCCTTTTTCCTTCTGCTCATGGTCTGGGTGATGAAAGTGGTAGTGAATGTGACACCCTTTTCAGCAGTCTTCCTGATTTTTAATTGTTCTGATCTGTCATGTAAGAAATCCTTCATCTTGCCAGAATTAAAAAATAAAATCTCTTGTTCATGCTGAAGATCTGGTTTTCTGTTTTGAATCTCACAGAAAGTGTCCTTTGGTCACATAGCCCACAGATGTTCCAGTGCGTAGCTGTCCTTTTTGCCCTAGTTTTGTCTTAACTCCTCCTTTGAACTATAAGCTCTGAACACAGCTTTAAGCACAAATACTGGACATTCATCTCGTTGAATTCATACAACTGCAGAACCTGAGAGCAGCTTATCTGTTAAAGACCAAGGAGCCCATTACCTTACCATTTTGCAGCAGAACCCCAAAAAGGAACTCTTTCACACCCACTGTTCTGTCCCTCATATGGCAAGTTAAATCTGTTTTGCTACCTACAACAGAATGTAGCTCAGGATACCCATCATTTGTTTTCTTGTTTAAAATGTGATGTAAGATTGCAAAGTAGAGCTAATTTTAAAATCAGTCCTGAACTTAGGGCTATGTACTTTGTTTTAGAAGCATTGCTTTGGTATCTGTGGAACTTTTGAAGCAATAATAAAGTTTCACAAAAAAATATCAATTCTAACTCTAAATTAGATATAAAAGTAAGAGATTTGAATCTCTCTTGTCTCCACTATTCCACCTTCAAAACTGGCAAAATCTTAAAAGTCAGAGAAAAATTAACCTGGTTAACATGACCTATGCTATGATTATCTACGGAATGTGTTGAATTCAGCTTCAAACATTCTAAAAGGATAAGAATCTTTTACTTTGTTATCTCTTTGATATATTTCTATACATAAAATTGTACAATATGAGAATCACAACATGGTGTTTTGCCCCCTTTTTACCCTTCACCTCAGCGAACACAGATGAATCATTTGGCTTCCAACCTGAGTCTCAGTCCTGGCTGTTCATATCCTAGGTATTGTTTCTGACCCCATCCGTGCTTTCTACATTACCGTGTATGTTTTGCTCTCTCTTGCTATTTCCTTCAGCTTTACAGTTCTTCTGTCCTTGCTTATCTTTCTATTCCCATCTAAGAGTGACATATTTGTGTGCATAGGAAGAATGTCAGCTGAAGCCTTGGGGGGATACCTAAGAATTGTGTTGAAATAATATTGCAAATTCCCCAAGCAAAGCAGTTAGAAATGCAGCAAAATATGACCCTGAGCCTGCTTCCATTAAAATAAAAGAAAAAAATACTGAAGGAGTAGCAGGATAAAGAGAAGGGAAAAGGCCACTACAGACAAATCACAGATTAAAATATTTTGGGTTTTTTAATTTCAGTTACATTGCACCATAATCTATTAATTGTAATTATTATAATATGTTTACACACATTAAGATTGGACCAGCTTTGCATTGTAACATTCACCCAGCAGTTTTACATTTAGGTTTGAGATGTCTCTTGCACCTGGACCCAGCTAAAAGACATTGACGTTTCTTGAGGGAACAAGCACCAAGGTAATGAACTAGGTTGCTGTTAAATGAGCATCTACCTTTTGTACACAGGATTGTGAATTTCATCCCCAGGTGTTCTCTCAGTGAGTCAATGTTACATGTAAACTGCAGCTAAATGCATCCATGTCCATCTGGTTGAACACTGCTAGTTTTATATCATCTATTTATGGAG
This sequence comes from Rhabdornis inornatus, assembly GCA_013397075.1. NCBI lineage: Eukaryota > Metazoa > Chordata > Aves > Passeriformes > Rhabdornithidae > Rhabdornis > Rhabdornis inornatus. The sequence continues at coordinate 1,240,949 of VWZS01003373.1, read as the reverse complement.
TTATTTTTAATTTTCAACAGTGTTGTGGTTATGTAGTCCCCTCTATCACAGTGAATAGATCACTAAAACCACCAAGAGCCAAGGAATGGCTGTCAGCTATTTTTTAGTTCCCTAACAGCAGGGTTCTTTTTTATTTTTCAGATAAAATTAATGGATGCAGCTTATCCACTGCCACATTTATAAACAATTTGTGTTAGGGGCTGCTAAAAAATACTTGCAAAACATCATTTAGGGAGTGAAAGTAGAGTATTTATGCAATATAGTGTTTATATCTTGTGGAATGACAGACATGCTGTTTAAGGAGATGCTGCTTTTCTCTCAGAAGTTAAGCACTTGGTTATACTCTATAGTTATTCATTCACTTGGTGGTAGTTGTTACTTAAATATCTCCTGTCTAATCTCTGTGCCCAGACTTATGGGCTTGGCAGCCAGCAGAGATGCCTGGTATCATTCGCTGGGAAGTAACAGCAGCTCCTGACTCACTCCACTGCCAGGGCAACCCAAATATCACATTGATGTTGTGCTTTTCCTTGTATTTAAGTAATCAGCCCTCTTTCCTTTGGTTATTCCTTCCCTATCGAATTATTCTGTCAGTTTTGGTTTATGTCTTGTTCATTTAGTTTTACAATCACATGTTTATATGTATTCACCTCTATTAACACACATTTCCCAAACATATATAACTAATGGTAGGGAAGTAAAAAATGTCCTTTGGGCTTTTACAAATTATCTGCAAAGTTGCACCTGCCAAAGTTTGTCTCATTATACTCAAGAAAACATTAATCTAGTGTAAATAAAGAGGAGTTTTATTGCCCTTAGTGTGATTAAACCATGAATAACTAGGGTAGAAGTGGAATTTGTGAAAAGGCTGTTTAAAAACAATACTGTTGCACTGCTGATAAAATCTTCCATAATGTCTAAGTAAGGCTCCAGTTAACCACATCAAAGATTGCAGAGAAAGGGAGATGGGGATAGAAAAAGCAAATGGAGGGAAGTTTGGAGTATAGGGTTAGATCACCTGAGCATGTGTCTTTGCACATATACAGCTTGTTTTCTGTTGGTTTTAATAGTTAAGTCAAAGGGTAACTGCATGAAAATACAAACATTTCTTCTGAGAAATAATCTCCTTTTACTAAGAAGACAAATCAAATCCCTGAGTATTGAATCATTTAACAGAACATCATGATTTCCATGGGTTGTTCCAAGGATAGTACAGCATTTGAAAACAGATCAAGTTGTTCTTAGTTTACAAGCTGTCAGTCCAGATCCACATTCTTTCTAATAACAATAAAGAACATGTTCAGTTTGTCTGGCTTTTACTTTTTATTTTTGTTGTGTCATAAAGACACAATTTGGACTGGATTTTGGATGTTTTCTTTCCCCTTAAGCGCTTCTATAGAAAAAAGCAATGGTTTCTATTTAGCAACAGCATGTTACTATGTGCAGTTTGCCTGCTGTCCATACAACGCTTTAATGCATAGCTGCAGAGGTTCTCTAAGACAGAAACTTAAAAGTTAGAAAGTATTTAGCACCCAAGATCCTCGTATGGTGTAAATTAGCATCCAAAGACAATGCAGATTAGTACAATTTTTCTCTTTCCGCCTGCATGTTAGACTCAGAAAGGATTTAAAAATAATGGATCTGATTTTTCATTCCTCCCTCATTTACCTGTTAGCTACTCAAGTACCAATTAAATGTGTAGAGAAATAGACTGCAAAATGGTAGTGATCTGTAATATATGGGAGAATTGGAACAGAAAGTAAGTCCCATGAAATTCTAATGATCTTTAATGCTGGAGGTTGTCACTTCTCACTGCCTGTACCTAATGTTTTTGCTGATGTAGAACACCAAGGGGAAGGCATGAAGTAATACACTACTTGGTGGCCTGGAGAGGATAAATGCAATAGCAGAATAGAGAAAAGCTCCTAGGGACAGAAATTTTCATTGTTGTTAGCTTTGCTAATGAAACTAATTGTAAAATAGCAAATGTGGAACCTTTATTCAGCATTTATACCTCTAGGAAGGAGAATAGTGTGAAGAAAAGTAAAAGCAGAGGTTATCTGCTTTTCTAGGAAACTCCTCTTGCTCAGAACAAACCAACTGGGAACTGGGATTTCACTGTAAACAGCTGTTCTCGGTGTCTGCATTTCAATCACACCCCTGTTGGGAGTATAATACATTCATATGCCAGCTGCAAAAATCAACTGGTATTACAGTGTGCTCAGTGTATTTGCAAAATGGAAACAAGTACTGCAAAATACATGTTCTAAGGTCCCTGCAGGAGCCCAAATACCAGAGCAGACATACCAGAGAAGAATATCAAGGGGACAGGATCTTACAGTGAAAGCTAGTATTAGAAATGCAAATAAGAGGTATGTGGCAAAACACCAAACTGATGTTTCTCAAATAACAATGAGGATTGCCTTTGTCTCCAAAATGCAGCTAAAATTAAGTGAATCTGAAAGAAAGATTCCCACAGTTCCACCTCTCCACTCTCCATCCCTGTCATTTATACTTGCTAAAATAAAGTTTGTAGAAAGTTATAGTGTTCATCAAAAAATATGACTTAAACATCTAGCCCCAAGTATGCACAAGCATGCTGACTGCATACTTGTCTGTTTTAATGTTGTAGGAGATCAAATTTTCTAGGAAAATGCAAACAACTTTACCAGCAGGTGGCTGAAGCATAGCCTTCAGAAAGCTGTTAAGAACCATTTTTTGTCTGGGAAATAAAACGTGGTTGCAAGCTATGTTATTTGCACTTACTGATTCAGTGAAAGGAGTCGCCTTATGTTTAATTCAAATTGTAGTCCTGGTTTGGACAGGCTTATAACAATCAAGTTTTACAAATCCATGTGTTTAAGGGACTCTGGTGGCGGCTATTCACACTGTCCCCCCATGTGGTTTTTAGATTGTGTCTCCTCTTATGGGCAGAGGCAAGAACCGAAACAGATGAAGGGCTATGTGAGGGAGGGAGAGGGAGAGAAAGGGACTGGTATCCACAGGAGGGGTCCGAATATGACAGCAGGGTGTAGGGCTATGGATCAGTGGCAGATCAAGCTAACAGTGCCTCAAAAGGACTGAGAGGCAGCACCATTCTTTTTAACTACCAGCCTCCACTTACTGGTACATTCAACATCACATGTAAAATCAATATCCTAATTGCAGGCTGTATTACACTCAATAAAGATTTATTTTTGCCTCATTGGTGAAAGAATCTTTTTTTAAAAAGTACATACATTCTTATATATTCCCTCTGTCCCCACCACCCCCCCCCTTTTTTTCTTCTTTTTAAGGAAAATCACCACAGCCCCCAGGCAGACAGAAGAAATTACATCCTGCTAACAGAAGGCTGCTCCTGTTACAGTGTGGTGAGTGCACTGATTAGGTGACCAGCTTCCCATCTTCAGAGTGAAGATATTTTTGCCAGTTACTGGCTTCTGTCAAACATGGACACTGATGATTCATGAGAATAGGTTAATTTCACAGGAAAAGGTCACTCTGAGAATGTTACAACATTTATTTGCTAATTTGGTCTGGTCAAGAGCCCTTTGAAACAAGGAGTCTGCCTCATCATTACTGGGTATACACAATCCTGTGCGAAGGTTTTGGGCGTATTTTTGACCCAAAAAAGAAGTATTTTGTGAGTAAAACCAAATCACCCTACATACCTATTGGAGATATTTAAATTTAAAAACTAATGCAAAATCCTGTCCAGAGTTTCCTGATGAAGTTTTCATCAAAACATACATTCTCCCCAGAGACAATTTCTTAGCTCAAATCAACTGTAATTTTTCAAATTGACCACAAGATTTTGTACAGAGCAGGATTTCTATGGTTGTGGACATGTTTTATTTTATTTTCATTTATTTTCTCACATTAATTACTTTCATCATGGAAGAAGGAGACAAGGTGGGCTATGAAGAAACAGTACCTCTGCCCCTGATGAGCTCCTGGGCAGCACATAAACACTGTGCTGGACAAAGGATGTCTGCCCTGTACCTGGACCAAAGCAGTAGATGCCCTCCTTTTCAGGTTCCTCACAAAAACTCAAAAAAACTTCCAACTTCCCAACTTCCTTGTACATTTTTTTAATACCTCCCTCACCAACATTTTAGTGGAGCAAGAGGCTGATGGTATACTTTCATGACAATATCAGCTAAAATAAATGCTGCTATGGCTTGATGTTTCACTAGCCTCCCTTGGGAATGTGATGTTGGTGGGTACATAGTAAAAAGGCAGACTCAGCTGTTCACACAGACACAAAACACTCCAAAAATTCTTCCAAAAAAACCCAAAAACCCAGCACAGTGTTCCAGGGTTTTAATGCTGACAAGACAACATGGTGTAAAAGACCAAATAAAGAGATGAAAATCATGTTGAGATTTCATTCCACAACATAAACATATTTAAGGTACTCTGAGAAAAGAATTAGATAATGGCAGTGGTGCAGCTATGCAGCAATTACAAATTATAGATTATAGCAAGTGCTGCTCAGTCTTTCACCCTCCACACAGGTTGGGACTGAGGTAACAACACAAATAAAGACAATGCGTTTAAACTCAGATGTGGAATGAGACAAGTTTCCTTTGTCAGTTTAGCTCTCTCTATATATACATATATATATATACATATATATATATATATATAGAGAGAGAGAGAGAGAGAGAGAGAGAGAGAGAGAGAGAGAGAGAGAGAGAGAGAGATGCATGCACATAGAGGCGAGACAGCTCACAAATAGTCTCCCTCTCCCCTATCCCTGACCTCCCATCACCACTCCACCTGCCACCTGCTGAAAGTTTCTCTGCCCAAACTGGTGGCAGAGCATGCAGAACCCTCAATATTAACAAGCCGTTTTTTTAAAAAGCAGCACCTTTTGTTTCAGCAGCATGGTTAGTACTTAGTCTTCCTTACAAGTGTTTTAAGATGCTCAATATCCTCCAGGGAAGGCAGTGCCGCTATCAGTTATATAATTCACTCTGAGTATGGCATTTCTAACTATAGACTAATGTGGTGCAAAGTCAGCTGTGGGTGGGTAGAGCTCAGAACACAGAAGAGATGTAGACATCACCCAGAAAGGCACCACAGTAAAGCATCAGGTTTTGTCATATGGTCTTTTGCTGAACAGGTGAGAATATCAAGATGAATTTTTGAAGAAGGTTATGCTTGTTACCTCCCTGGACACCCTGAACCACGCCATTACAGGTACATTGCTGGGCAAGAAGAGACTCTGGGGCTGCAGACTTTCTTCTCTTTTGTAAGGCCTTTTGCAACCCTCCTGGAAAAATCATGGATACTCAGATTCCTCAAGACACTGTGAGTCACAAAGCACACCCTGTTATGGATAAGGCTTACTGTACTCAGCTGCTGTACGTAAAATCTCTGTGGTTTACAGGCAGATGGTCAAGATTTTCTGAGACAGGCTGTGAAATATTCCAGGCTTGATCCACTGACCAACAGATCATTAAGTTGGAAATGAGACATGAAAGGTTCACCTAAAGCATGACATCGGAAAAGTCTAAGCAATTCTAAATCGTGAAGTGGGTAGTAGTAACAACATTTTTTCACTTCTGATATAGCTATTTTGTAAAAGGTACATTATTTTTAGGCAGGACCTTTTTAGACATGTACTACTGGGCTGACATCTTGGTACGCTTCCAAATGTAGAACTTTTGGGGCTCTTATGATGGCAAACAAACAGAATCGACCTCATGGAGAGAAGTGCTAAAGTTACATGGCTACAATTTCCAAAAGTAACTTCTAGATGTCACTGAGGAAGCCCTGTCCAGAATTATTAGTAGGATTTTGAAAAATCTGTCTAGGCTCTCTGTATCCAAATCCTTGTACTGTATCCAAATAAATTCTAAGCTGATTATCCATCAGCTTGATCAAATCCAGTCAGAATTTAACAGATAAATAAAAGCATAAAACTGAAAATACTGGAACACTGCAAGATAAAAATCATATGAATTTTAATCCCAACCACATACCGGTGGATGTTCCACTCAGACTATGCTGCAAGGCTTAAGTAGTATCTATAGAAATAAACTGTTCAGAGACAGGAACAAGACAGCAGGAAAACAATCTTTCTAGCTATGTACTTTAAATTCTGCTATTATCTTCAGAAATCTTCCCCTCTCCCTTGAGTTGGAGGCAAAATACATGCTGGACTCAGACACTAATTATCTCAAAGATTATTTCAACAAAGGTAGCAAAGCAAAAGTACCGCAGGAATATCACTGCAGGTTTCGAGGTAGACTGATTTTGTTCTACAGTGATTTGAAGGGTCTATTAAACCTGGTTTTAGTGATAGCTAACTGATAGACCACTAGCACCACAAAGCATGAAAGTAAAATTATCTTCCAATTTAAGTAAAACCAGACAATCTCAGAATCCTTAGAGACAAAAAGCCAGGTACCATCACTGCTTTATTTCTTCAAGAAGTCTAGTAATGCTGCTAAAAAAAAATAATTGAAAACAGTTCTGTTTTACATAGAATGGATTAGCACATATCCAAGAACAATCCAGTTTGACTAGATTTCTTGATGGATAATCAAAGTATCTTGGTGTAAATTCCATCTCCTCCACACCCAAATGGACACTCTATGGGGGCAAGGCTCGGTATGAGATATGTCCAGAAAGGCTGTGAAATGGACTAGTGATAGTATAACCTGATCAAACTCAAACTAAGATTATGAACAAAGGTAAAATTCTTATGAACTGATAAAAGTTTACTTCATTGAAGCATATGTGTTAACATCAGACTGACACTAATCAGGTGACATGACTGGAAGGAAGAACATTGCAGCAAATCCTTATTAGTAAAAGAAAAAGGGTGAGAAATCAGGCAGATTTGACTTGGGCTTTGAAGCAGGGTAAAAATTGAGCTAACACTGGAAATACAATCCAAAATTTAGGTCTAATCTGAATGTTTCCAAAATAATAACAGAAATTACATACAAATAAAAGGTCTGTAATCTGTAAATATGAAGACCAAATGTTGGGACAATCAAATGATGAGAGGAGACTAAAGCCTTTTCTCTGTTTGTACACGGCTTGGAACAGGAGTGAGATTGAAATCACAACCGTATCCAAGGAACTGCTCATGGATTTTTTGATTACAAGCTCCTGTATTCTTAAGGAAGATAATTACATGGTCTTGAAGCAATGCAACATCAGATAGTTGACAAACAATGCCAGTGTTTGTCATATTATTCAAAGGTACAGAAGCACAGTTTTTCCACGTTTAAGAAAATTGAAATCCTAAGTCTGTTCTGAAGAATTCATACACAAAAGAGAAAATTCAGTGAAATCACAAAGGGTTAATTTTAGAAGAAAGGACTTGATTAAGGTAAATTTCTGACAACACTTTTTCCATTCACTTGGTTGCAATTATTGGGACACCATCTTCTCTCAGGATCACATATGCTTCTGCATGTAAGAAATAAAAAGATCTCATAGATCATACAAAGGGAAGACATAAACAGCTGCCCATTCTACTCCATGCAGAGTAATACTCTCTTACTGAGTGGTTCATGAGTTCATGAGTTTTCAAAGCAAATTAATTTCTTCAAGTTTCCCCAAGGATGAAGGAATCTTGTCTCAGCTGTAGCCCCATTGCTTGGGTAGTTAAGTGGCAAACTCAATACCTGTAGTGCTCACGTTTACTTGTAGATCACCCTTGCTGGTCTGTGCACTTGGAAAGAGAATAAGAGAGAGAAGAGGAATCTACTGTACATTCCCAAAAATGCAATTTTATTTGACATTGGCTAAATTACAATCAATCTCCTCCCTATTCCCTTCAGTAAAGGTAATTAAAAATATAGTGATTTCTCTTATTTGAAATACTCTCTTGTTACTACAGAGTATATTTTCCTTTCCAGATTTCTCCTTATGAAGAAATGACTGTTTTCTTCTCAGATACTAGGTGCAAAGTATTTATTTTCAGGCAGAGTTGAAGAATGGAGTTGCAGTCAAGAAAGTTCAAATTTCAGAGAAGTAGCATGTGATTGAAAACCAGAGGTTAAGAAATTGTTGCTCAGAGATAATGATAGTAGTCACTACTGGGCTCCTTTGGCAGGTCTTGCCTCAAAGAAGATCTGTTATCTCCTTACCCAGAGTTTTTACATTTGCTTACTCTTCCTACAAGATGTCAGGGTCATGGAGCAGTGTCTCACACCTTTTCACAAACAGGATTTTCCTTTCCCTTCTTTGGGTTCCTCTGCTTAATGTGGCTGCATATCTATGATCCACAGGGAGGTTAAACCACTTGCAAATAAACTGTGCCCTGGGTGCAGGGCCATGCAAGGAGTCTCCATGCAGAGCTGTCTCCAGTCCAGCATGACATAACAAACCACATGCAACCCAGAGCGAGCAAGACTGTATTTTTTCCATAGTATACTGTTTTCAAGATACACAGGGTATGCCAGTTATCCCAACAATCTTCTATTATTTCAGCTTGTGGAAAATTTACCATAAAACCTGTGTATTTTAAAAAGAAACAGACTATAAGTAATTTTTATGTGCCACTCCATTATGGTAGATAATGAGATTTCACATTTTATTTTACTGATAATAGAATCAGGGATTTTAGTGCTCTTGTCAGAGCATACAATGAAGCTTTGTGAAAATAGGTAGATTTTTATTACCAAAAACATAAAGCAGAATACTTTTTCTCAGAAAGTTCTGCCACAAACATATGACAACAGGCCAGGCAAGAAAATCCATTTCCTTGTGCCTTAGTTTGTACTCATTTCCAGCAAAAAATTAATGGCATGTGACTGCCTGATAGCTAGCACAGAATTTTTTTTTTCCACACAGTATGTATTAAAATCAGATAATCCTTCACACTGGAGTTTACAGACACACCATGAAGGAGTTCTAGTGCTCTGCTTCTTGCTCATGCCCTTGGGAGGAAGTGCAGCATCCAGGAGATGTTTTGAAATGACTCTCCCACTTCCTAAATTATTTTGTAAGTGATCCTTGTTACTTCAGCTTTCTGGCAGATAAAGGAAATGGAAAGGTTTGCTGTTTTGCTCTTGAGTAAAGTATCTATATCCCTTAATGACTCTAATCTTAATGAAGAGGTAAATGAGACTTTCAGAATTGGATAATTTTAAATCTATTGGATAGCTTTTCATGGGCTTTTTTGGGAACAGTTCCTTGCCCTAAGAAGCCACCAGTCTGTACAAGTTGCACTGTACACAAACTGATAACAAAGTTTGACTTAATTTGATTTCCCTACCTTTGTCCATCACACAGGGTGCAGAACAACACAGCTAATTACATAACCATGGCTGGTTTTCCCTGAAGTCTACGCTAAAGGCTACTTCAGGGAAACTAAAGACTTGTTACAGCACAGAGAACTGGGCCTCCATCAATGCTAGGACAGTCTGCTCTGAACTCTCAAGACCTCGAAATTCTAATAATGGAAAATAATTTTTCTCTGGAACAAGACTTACTTCTTTCTAAATTTCAGTTTTTAATCCCAGCTGTAGAACTGTTCAATAGAAAATGTAGGGAGGGAGTATTTTTAAAAATAAGAATAAAAGTGTATAATTTTATGCTACTTTTTCTTTTTTTCCCAGTAGTCATACATCTTGTGCCCCAATTTAAATCAGGAGGGGGGCTGCAGGCCAAGGGAGGCTCCCTTCCATACTACATGTGGAGGTTCACATTTTTGTGCACTCAGTCTTACCTCTCAACTTGGGAGTAATGTTTTGGATAGCTTTATTTTTAAATCAAGTGTCAAGTGCTAAACCACTCCAGAATAAAAGCTAAAACTATGTACTACATTTTCTTTTCCCTTAAAAGAAAATACACCTGAACTAACAAAAATTATTTTCCCTGTTAGTTACAAAGCTGGTTTTAATTATTGTGCTGTAGAACTAATGCTTGCAATCAACTCTCACTCACTTGGGACTTTCCAAATACTGTTTTCTCTCTCACTGTCCTCAGTATTGATTATAAAAAAAAGTTATTAAAAAAAATTAATCTGACATATACATATCTAGATACTAGAGTGTAAAGAGTATTTGTTATCTAATATCTGTGAAATTAGTCCTCAATAGCCACAAAGGCTTATGGCAATTTCTCCAATTAATATGAGAGAAATCTTTGTCTGCATCTATTTTTCTGTAAGAGATAAAAAATCAAGATGAATTTAGCGCTAAAGACAAAAGGGAGGATATGATGGTTTGGCATACTCTTGGCATAAGAGTATTTTAAAATACAAACCAACCCCCAAAATACTCCAAACATTTTAATGCTGAGCTGACATCACTGTTCTAAATAAAAGAAGCATAAGTCTTGTTACAGTCTCTCTTTACTTCAATTGAACTCCAACCATGGAGAAGTCACTGTATGAGAAGTCACACATAGGATTGCATCTCATTGATGCACTGTAAGGGAAAAGACTATTAAATGACACAAATTCAGCTGCCAAGACAGAGAATATCAAAGTATTTAAATGACAGCAGAGCTGGAGTTAAAATAGCTGAGACACAAGAGTTTAAGAGATGACCTTCTCTTGAATGGTGACATGATTTGCCAATTATGCATCAAGCTCTCTGTGGGTATTTGATACATTTATCAAATATGAAGCCATTCATTTTAATACAGTGGAGAGCAAGGTTTTATTCATTGCAAGGTAGCCTTGTTATCCCATTGTGCTTTATCATAGAGCCAGCACAGCCACCTTTTAATGTTTCACATCTAATGGCCTTTAAGAGCCAGAGATGCTCACCTGTCCTAGCTAACACCTGCATGAAAAAAAGATGCCCATTTATAGCAGAGAATTAACTGCATAATGGAATGAATATACTATTACACAGTAGGACTACTACACCCATCCCTATCACATTGTGCTTCTGGACAGAGCACACATCTCTAGCTTAGTACCAAGGGATAATACTTCTCCAGCATGGATTCTCTGGATCACCAGCCTCTGAGATATCTTTCTGTCTGCAAAAAGTTACAATTTTTTTCTTGTCTTAAGTGAGGAGAAAGACTGCATTTTGGTAAATGCATTGTAAATGTGTTGATAAGGAGCCGGGATACATGCAGGAAATAAACTACAAGGGACTGCTATCAAGGAGACAGACTGACCTGCTCTATGCAGGTGGAACAGAAAGAGCAGAAAAGAAAGGACAATCAGTGATTAATTCTGGGAAGAGAACATGAGTTTTAGCTCCTTGGTATACAATAACCTCCTAAATAATTGAGTGTTCTTAAAAAATGAAAGATACATGTTTGCTTCTTAAATTTCTCTGAAGAATAACTATTTATATATGACTGATAAGCAAAAATGAGATAATTCAGACTAACAGAACTGCTGAACATTGGCTAGATAGTGATTGTCTTATGTAAACTCAGTCTGACTATAATCAATACAAACACTGAAGGGCTCTTCTGAAGGTGATGGAGGTGAGGGAGGGAAGATGATTAATGTTGAAGGAAGAGAGGATACAAGAAACGTTGTTAAGATGTGAGACCAAATATCAGAGAGACATGGATGGTCACTGATTGGAAGAAGAGCAAAGAAGAGATTAGAAGGAGAGCAAAGATGAGTACAAACAGGTAAAATGAGATTATGTGATAGTTAGAAACTAAACAAACAGCTATAGTCTGATCCCATTATATACATGTACTACATATATATTCTCTGATTAAAACAAACAAACCCCATCCAAGCAGCTGTAGTCTCTAAAGAGGAGTAAGAACTGACATAAGAGAAGAAATGCAAAAAATCTCAATCAAGTGATTGAAAAATATCAACAAAACCAAGATGAAAATCACTGCATAAATTTGACTTCATTGCTTGCTCACAGCCTCAGCTAAATGTTAGTGTCCTGAGGTTTGCAGGTTGCCTTAGGAAAACGTGTAGGAAAATAAGGTGTTCCAAGGACAAATGAGACGAAACAGAGAATGTATAAAAGGCCCAAAATACACACTATATGCCTAAAAGAAGAGTAAATACTACAAAAATGTAGAAAAAACACAAAGTATATCTCATACAGTAAATTTAAACAGAGGCATAGAAGGCAGTGAGGGGAAATTGGATGCTGTAAATCCAAAAGTAAAACACTGTGCTGTAAAAATACCAACTTATTACAAAGACTTGAAGAGGAAACAAGCTTCTCCTTTATTGTGAATACACACAGTTTTCCCCATTCACTTTAATATTATTAACTGAATAGATGGAGAAAACCCAACCAGATTGATCAAATTATTTATTACCTTGCTTGGCATAAGGTGGTCCACTGATGTTTGCTTTCCTGACTTTATTATTACTCATGTTCCTAGTAGTAAAGTTCTGTGGCTTGGAGAAAATGCCCTTTCTCCACTTGCCAACATTTCCTTACCAAAACTGAAATAAATTAAAAAAAACTCCAACAACAAAGAAAACAACAAAACAAAAATATGTATAGTAACATATCACATGGGGATTTCTGAGTTGCAGCCTGAAATATGAAAGCTTGATGAAAATCGAATGCTTAACAAGAGTAAAGGAAAGCAAGAGAAAGAGTCAAGAATAATAATGAGGACTGTTAAAAAGAAATGCAAGTGCCTATCTTTTCTCCTTACAGGACTGTAGTCACAGCTATAGAAGACAATTAAAGGCTTCAGTTCAGATAAAAATCTCCATCACTATATGTTATACACACACTCAGAGAGGATGAGAAATGCTTGCTGCCTCAAGCATTGACAATTTAAGAGGAAAGGATAAAGGACAGAAGATGAAATAGGGGCACAGAGGACTTCTTGAAAGACGCTCTATTTTTTAGGTAGTGAATCAACAAAGGTCTTATATATGCACAGTCTTTCTTTGAAGACACAGTTAAAGGTGACTGTTTCAAGATAAGTATGTGCTTAAGTGTCTTGGTGGACTGGAGGCAAGCACCTTGGCAATTGGCAGGACTGAGTCCAGAAGATGTCTTGTCTGTGGTTGTGTTGAGGATGGGTAAAGGAACAATTACAGCCTGTTGATTTTATTGATGTGAACCTTGGTACAAGGTTCCTCTGAAAAGCTCTTGTCAGAGCTACTCATAGGCACATGAAGAGTGTCAGGTCCACGCAGGGCTGCTCCTTTTAATAAAAGTAAGAAATGGCCAAGAAATAAAGAATTATGTACTGAAATATGAAAAACCTCACCTTCCAGTTACACTTCCGTGTTGTGCTTGTGGTAAAGCACAGAAAAATAGCTCAAATGTATATAATTTCCCTGAGAGAATTTGGAACACTTGAAAACATAGATTGTTACATTCCACCATCCAATCTTACATAGTTTCTGTTTGGAACAGGAAAGATGGCAGAGAGACAAGCTGTCCAGTGGGTGGTATAAATTAGCAAAGAAACATTTCAAAGAGACATAAATATAGAAAACATCCCACAGCTTTCTTGCTTAATTCAAAACTGCCACTAATTCTTTTGTATATTTGCTTATTTTCTCAGCTGCACCAGCTGAGTTGGAAGACTTCAAATTGCATCTGGGATTCTGTATATACCTGGATTAAACAGCACACATTCCCCAGAGACAAAAGAGTCAGGATACATTTGGTGAGCAAGGATTTCCTTAACAAAGACACAAAACGTACAGAATAAGGTGCCCTAATTAAACTTGCCCTGCAACATCCTTATTCCATCAATGGGGAGAACAACGGCAAGGCAGAGGGCATGGGGAGAGAGAGGGGACAAGGTGCAGCGAGATAAATAACTTGCTTACAAATCAGCTCACAGTCATAGAGAATAGACTGAATTTTCTTCCACAGAACACAGATAAAAATCAGCAGCCATTAATGGCTGGGGATGCAATTTACCTGTGAATTTTGCATTTCCTCAGGTAACAAAAGTCCCCAAAATAATCAACAAAATCCCCATGAGTTCTGTGTTGCTTGGCTCTGTTGACAATATTTATTTTGTCCTCAGGTATTTGAGTCTTTGAAATCATATTTTTCACAGGCCTGTAAGTTATATGTTTGCATGAAATAACTACTATGGACCCTTAATAAGATTTATAAAATGGTTTCTGCTATAGCACATCAAATAAGGGGTAAGTAGTGCACCTTTGTGTTCTTCTTCCATCCTGTTTGTTCTTTCTTGGAGTATCTGTAGCCACAGTTGTCTTCCAATTAGTTGGTTGCTGATAGGAGCTTTCAAAAGCTCCTAACTCCAAGAGAAGGCAACACCTCCTAAAAGCTGGTCAGCAGCATCCCTCATGCTATGAAGCATTTCTCCATGCAGAAGACGTTTCACCAAACCTGGAGGTCTTTAAAAGATGTGTAGATTTGTTTTAGACACGCCAAAGGGATGGAATGTGGCTTAGTGATGAGCACAGCAGTGCTGGGTTAATGATGGACACAGCAATCTAAGAGGTTTTTTCCAAACTACATGATTCTATGATTCTATGATTTTTCAGGTTTTTTTGGTGACTGTCTGATGAAGTAGAACCAGCCACTCTCACTATTGACAGAAAATATTTAGAAAGAACTGTGTAGGGAATGGAAGGAATTGCAGTGTTTCCTTATTACTTAAAATAATTGCATGATTACACATTGAGAGAATGACAAAATGGGCATAAAGAAGACAAATAGCTGATGGGAAACTTATGTATCAAAGGAAAACAAAGTCTTAGCAATAATTTCACCTGAATACTATTGCCCATGCAATTTTTAGATATCATCTTTTTCTTTTCTGTCTTCTGAATAACAATGATGCCACAAACCAGCAATAATGAACTCAGAGGACTGAGATTTCTTCTTTTATAGTTCTTTCCTGGGATATTTCAGGATTTGCATTGCTTCTAGTTTTTAAGAGTGGTTTTATTTAACTATCAGTTTGTAAGAAGCGTGCTTTTCTTCACCTCACTGCACACTTCACATTGGGACAGGAAAAGAAATGAATGAAAAGCATTGTGAGACCCACAGGCACTAAGAAAGAGGAGGTGAAAGGAATAATATATAGGTCCCTGAAGGAAAGAACCATGTTAGAAATAAAGATGAAAACCAGGGTAGATTTCAAAACTACTCAAACATACGAGTCTGCTTGTATTAAAAATGAGAAGGAATGCACTCCTAAGTTTTCATACTTAGTTTTACTTTCTCTTTCAATTTTGCAAAAAGTTCTCTGCTAGTAGAACTATAAATTTCTAATAAAAGAATTGCATTTAATATTAATAAGGTGCCTTTCACCTATCACCCTCAAGTTGCTTCACAAAATGTGGTTCTCACATTTTTTTCATAGTCAGATGAATAGGGCAGTTTAATTAGGTCCATCTCACTCTAGTAAAAAAGAGGAAGGGAAGCTGAACAACCCATATTCCAAACACTTGTGTTGAGTGTTGACTCTGAACTCATTACTACACATGCAATACATTGGTGCAGCTCAAATTCCTGGCACAAGCAGTTCAACCAGAAATGGAAAAGAGAATAAACACTGATTCGAGACATCAGACTTGAGAAAGCCAAACTCAGTCTACTATTTTGCTGTAGGTGTTAAAGTTTCTCAGTCAAGGTACTCTCTGTGCTTACAGCTGTCATGAGTCTAGCATCATTATGAGCGTAATTGCATCAAACATGGATTCCTTAGATGCTGCTACAAATCTAGGAATCTAGGGTCAATTAAAGGGACTTTAACAGTAGGGACTCTCTAACAATCCTCACCGATGTCACGGTGACAAAGAAGTTAACATGCAAGGCTTTTGTCCCACAGTCCTTTGCTTTACATGAGGCAACCTTTCAACAATTACTTGCTCTAGACTTCTGACCTCCATTTAATCCCACATACTAAAGGAATGATCAGCCTGGGATAATTTAAGTCACCAGGCTCACACTGTCACTGCCAACTACCATTCCTCAAGACTACAGCCCTCATGCTGACACCCCCCTGTTACCTGTAGGCAATGCAAGGGAGTTTCACCATCACCATGCTTCTTGTTGTAGCCTTCTCTTCTGACTGTTAGCACAGTTTCTGTTCTGAAGTGTTCCTGCCCCGCTGTTCCTGCCCTGGCCATGGAAGAGCAAGCAGCTGAGAGATCTTGGATAAAACTTTCTTTCTTGGGGTGATGATATTCCATTCACCAAAGCCGTTTGAGCAAGGAAAGGCAATGGTATGAACACAAAGGATATCTGTCTTTCCCATCCACTGTTTAAGATGAACATGAGTCTTAAACATACCTCTGCAAATCTTCAACAGCTTCGACAGGCTTCAGAAAAAGCTTCAAAGGCTATCCTGAAACTCATGATGTGCAAAAAAACCCCCCAAATATCTCAAAAGAAAGAAAACCAAAGCTCTGTATCACTTCTCTTCAGTTACACATCACTATACAATTTTTTTACTCTTTAACAATGTTTGTCAATAAAGGCGCCTAGGAAAAATCTCCCAAGGAAGACCATCAAAATTTAGACATGGTCTCTCTGTGCTAGGACAGATTTACTGACAAAAAAAGAGAATAAATATTTGTCCTGTTAAATCTGACTAGGCATTTTACACAATCCTTATACGAGTACCGAGTAAGATGAGAGATGTGATTTTGACATTGGTCCCATCCTCTAACACAAGATATTTTGATTTTTATTGCCATGAATAGTTACACAGACAGAGGAAGAAGAGGCAGAGTGAGAATTTCAGTGTACAAATATTTATATTCACAAGTTAAAAACTGATAGAGTCGTCTACTACACAAGGCAGTATCTTACACTGCATTTCATTGCCTAAACAGCTAGAAATTGAGACTTCCCATAGGATTAAAAGTATACACTGAATTTGCCCATGTTTAAAGTACCAGAGAGGCAGATAAAAGTTTGAATGTCATGAGACTGTAAAGGAAAAAGAAAATCAGAGAAGGGTCATTGGAGGCCAGCAAGCGAGAGACTAAAGACAGCTTGCAGAACAAGAAGTTCATTTAAACACAGTAATTTGAAAACAGGCACAACAGGAGACGATCTATATTATCTTTTATTTGCTGAATCTTTTTGCTTTTACTACTGCCAATTCCTCCCCTGCAGTTTAGACCTGGCAGCTAAATCTCTGTTGCTTTCCAGCAGCTTTCAGAAAACAGATAAGAAACCAAGCTAGCAAAGAAATAGGCTAAAGTACTCTCACTTTCTCACTCACTCCCTCTTCAAGCACAGTGAGTGAATCTTTCTTTACAGCATCATCTAGGGGCTTGGGAACTCTTGACAGCAGAAGTCTTACACTGACCTAGAAATGTCCAAGTCTATGACTACAATAAACTTCTTATAATGGTTCCCTAAGTTATTATATACTTTTTAGCTGTATTGTGTGTTGGCAAAAAAATGAGATTTAGTTCATGCTCAGGCCCTACAGAGATGATACTCTCTCTGGAGTGGTTCGGACCCTGAGAGAAAAAGAAAGAAAAACCTCCAGCTATTATCTTGATGGCAGAATCATTCTGCAGTGAAAACCTCATCATATTTTACGAGAGAAATTATACACAAAAGATGCTTTAAAAAAAAAGGCAGCATACGGACTAGTCTGTTGCTGTGTACTTGTTGACAGACTTTTATTTTTTTCATAGAAATAAATATCAACTGAGTCCAAATGTTCTCATGCTATTAAGAAACATTTCCCTCACATCCTTTTTAGAAACAGATGCTGCATTCTATGTGGACTACAAAACCAATCTTTTTAAGCTATCAGTGTTTGTGTTTGAACCCAGTTACTTTTGCACTTTGTTGACTCTGCTTTAAAGTCTTAAAAATAAATTGGCAATTCATTATGCACATCTTTACACCTTCGAAAATTGTTGAAATGCTATAATGAGGAGACAGAACTAGAGAATGTGTACTGTGTTAAATGTACTTCTGATCACTGACTACAGTGGGAGTGCCATGCATTGCCCTTGCTTTATAAAAAAATGACATTTTGAGCCTGCATCCTGCTGTCTAGCATGATGTAACACTGCAAAGCAAAACCTAGCTTTGATGTCTAGGAACTTCATCTCCTTTTCTTCCTCAAGTGGTAAGTTAAGCTCTGTTGCTAAAATGTGATCCAGCTTTGATTCTCTCACTAATGTTTCTTTATGATGCTTCACAGCTGAAATTCTCTAATTTCAAGAATTTTGGTCTCACACTCTGGCAGATGAATGGTTGAGTCCTGCTTGCTTCCTTTCCTTCAACAATTTGTTCTTGCTTACTAGTAAGGATATATCTATGACTTTCTGTTTGAATGCTGCTCTTTGTTGTTTAGGTAGCTCTACCCAACTATCAAAACAAAGTTTACAGGCAGCTTTTCAGCTCTTGTGATCTGAGCTGAAAATATTAATTTCAGACTAGACTTTCATCTCTCCTTGGTTCCTCTCAGCACAGAGAAAAAGAAGATTTACTAGAATGCCTTTGTAATCACTACTTACTATTTTGCTGCCCTTGAAAAGAAGGGCTCAACATTCCTCATTCTGAAGTGCAGACCTCTGTGTGTATTTATTCTGAAGCACAAAGTGTTTTCCAAATTTACTAATTTTGCTTGTTATCTTTACACAGTCCATCCCACTAATCTACTGAGTATTTTGGTAAAAGTGTGGGATAGGACTCTCAGTCTCTGATCTACAGATCTGACCACCTATATGTGTCAGAGGAGACCTGGAACTGCACATGATCAACCATTTGTCAAGTAAAGTTTAATTCAGTATGACAGAAAATTTCTCAGGAACAAAAAGAGTAAGTTCTTCTCTCAAACAGGAGAGGCTAGACAAGAAATACCTGCTATTTGGCACACTTAAAAAAAATCTTGAAAAGCTGTCTACGTGATCCAAAAACACTTAATCAAAGCTTGCAAAAATTTCTTCACATTCAAGGTATCTAATCATGATCCCATTAATAGAAAACTTCCAGAAGCTCAATGAGAGAGTGAGATTTGTTTGGTTTTTTCAGCATTGATGGAATGGGTATGCAATCAGCTTCAAACCAGATTTAATTCAAAGACTAATTCTGAAATGATATTGATACAAAGGAACCAATACAAAAACCTACTGAAGTCTGTAGGAGCCTTTCAATTGCACAAAGACCATGACTTGAAGTGAATTAGTTGCAGGCTTTGGTCTTAGGAAAAAACTTCATGAAATGATAGAAGAATAGCATCATTTTATAGAGAAATAAAATCTGAATGAGACCTGAGACGGCTCAAGTCTTCCTCTGTCTATATACTCATAATCCAAAGAAAACTGATGACAATACTGGTATTAGTCCAGGAGGGAAGTTGTACAAGTATAACCAAAGCATTTAAAAAGTCATTATGCAATATTGAAATTTAAAAAGGCTGATTTCACTTGATTCACGTATGAAGAGAAGACTCAATTTAATGAGTAATGGAATGTAAGAAGAGAAGACTCGAAATATTGTATATGTTTGCTGTGATAGAAAGCGCAAAATAAAATACTTTTGCTTGCAGATGTTTTCCTAAGCTCTAAAAGTTAACTGGGTACATGTAAGTTATCAGTTACTTTACTTCAGTGTTGAGAAGGAATAAGTAAAGATAGCAGTAATTTTTTTTTTTTTTTAATTGTGATGGTTATAAATCCCAGAAAAGCATTTTGTGAATGGGTCAGTGCATTAGGTCTGCAAGCTTAATTAGTTATGTTTCCATCAGGCTGTAAAAATCTACAACAAAGCACATTAGATTAAAAGTAACTATAAATACTAAGTGTTGTTGTAAATGGAAGCAACTTTTGGATATGTTAGCTGATTTTTGAAGCCTTGTTTAAGATTGACTTCTTAAAGGACATCTGCATGGTTTCTTGTTGCAGAGTACTAATACCTCATGAAAAAGCACTTAAAACATGAATTGAGGGAGCATCTATTAGGAATAAAATACAGCTTTGTTCACACTTTGCATTTTTTTAATTTAGTTTCTTCATTGTGTTTCTCAAAAACTTACTCGTTTTGAAAAAGAAAACAGTCAAACTTGGGAAGTAACAGACACAATTTCAGTAACCAAATGCAGCATTTTGAAGAGGTTGCTTATAAAGCAAACATAGACCCACATAAGTTGTAATAAGAACATTTTGATTAATAAATAACCTTTTTCAAACTTATCCTTCATGTCTGATTGCAAGGTATTAGTGCAAAATAAGATGAAACAGAAGATAAGAAAATTGTTTCCTTCCCTCATTCCCACACCCTCAGTGATTCTGTAGTTCTGGGATTTGCTGCCTCTGTAGAAAACTCTTAGGAAAGCAGTGGTACTAATGAACATGAACAAACTTCTCAGAGAGGTTCTGGGGAGGCTCCAAGAAGGGGAACTCATTTATTGGTCATAAAGACCCAATATATCTGAAATCCCACTGCTGTAATACCATTTATGAACCTGCAAACTTCTGTCTCAGGAGTTTACTAAAACACAGGAAAGCCAGCCTGTTACATTTGCTGTATTTGCTCATGAACACAAAGACCATATTTATCCATACCTAAGTGGAAGACCTACCTGAAGAAATGGGTATAGTTCATGTGAAGTTCAACCCTGTTTAAAGGACTAATTAAGGAAATCCTCAGTGTGTAATACAAGTATTTACCTGTGGGCAGAGATGTAAGAAGACACCCAGACAAATTTGAAAGCACTCATGGTCCATGACAGTGCAATGCAAGCCAGATTTGGTCCAGCTGTGGCACAGGCTTGTTAACAAAGAGGGACATTTAGCAGGGACAATGATTCTTACAATGATATATTCGCCAGACACCGACTAACTCCCATACAGCCGATTCATATGGAGAGTCTGTTCCTGCTCTGACGTGCCCTTTGTCAGTGTCAGGGACTCATTAGTACTGCTTCCCTATTTGTCTAAATCCTTGTACTGTGCCCAACACGGAGGTGGCCAAACATACTACCCTGCTACAGACAGCTATTCTGTGGCACTTGTGGGTTTAATTTGTCCATTTTGTACAAGATGTGTGGTATTTAAACAGCCCTGTCTCAAAGCTTCAAAACTTGCATGTACATCCCTTTAAGTCATGTTACCAAGGACGAGCTGGTAAAGATTCTGTTTCCCTCTGTGTTCTTCTCCCTTGATTAATAGTGACAGCTGAAAGAAAGTGGCAGAAGGCCGAACAATCAAAGGGCATAGCAATAACAGTTCTGTTGCCCTGCAATTCACAAATTATTTCATTATCTTTCAACATTGCAATCAGGCAAATCCAATACTGTGCCAGGTGCCTGGGTTGCAGACATTCAGGTAGGTTTGATCTGATTAACGTCCACTCTCCAGAAAACTTTTGCTAGTTCTAACAGTAGACAAACCACTGGAAAATTTGATATTTTTTCTTCAAAGACCATGTCAATACACTTGACTGCAGAGAAATAATTTCTGTGCAAGCATTCCAGTCTGCTGGGTTTGAAAGATCTGAGTGCTCATGATGTTTTGCATCCGTTAAAAAATGGAATGCATTTTTCTACCTACTTTATAAGCTGATTGTCAATGTACTTCAAAAAAGACAAGTGGAAAAATATATTTCATGATGTTTTTAAATCATCTTCTTATGGGCTTGCTGAGATTGACAGCTCTGAAGAAAAAGAAACATTCTTCATTTGAAATTAAATAGAATAACTTGGAATATCTGAAATTGTCAGGAGGCTTTTTGAAAGGATGTCCTTATGCACGTAACTGCAAGTCCATCTGTTGTTTTAATTTGTCTCTCTAATAATTCCCTGGAGTTCCACTTGGTTTGAATGTTAGAATAAACAGAAAGGAATCAAACCACACATTCTTTAAACAAAATTTATCCAAAAATACAGTTCTGTGCATTAACTCTTGCCTGTGTCAGCCTCATTTCAAGTTTTGCTGTTTTCATTAACATTTACTGAGCATCTATTTAAAGAAAATGTATTCATTCCAGGAGCTGATGTGCCTTAAACAGAATTTTATACAGTTAAGAACTTGAAAATAATTGAAGTATGCAGCTTTTTAAAACAGAGAGCTGTATAAACTATTTAACCTATTTGTACTTCTGGATATTCCTAAATTATAAATTTTTCACAAAACATGCATTTCAACTTTCCAAATAGTTGAAAAAAATTAAAGGCAATTTGTTTACCTGATTTCAAATCATTTTTATTTGGATAAACAAAGAATAACACACTGTATATTAACAATATTCCTAGCACTGATGCATGATTCATCTTGCTGTGTACGAATTCGTGAAATGTGAAACTTACTATATTTTTTCAAAGTCTAAGAAAATATTACTAACTCTGTCTTAGTGCTGGAACTACTAGCTGGATCCAGGCCACTTCTGGACTGATTTAAAGGGAGCTTTTCAAATACATTTAAATAGAAATTAAAAGCAGAGTATAAACTCATTCTTTGAATTACATGAACTGATGGTTTACATTATTCTGCAGCTAGAAATGAAATCAAATATTTGCTTCTAAACTACCAATGGCATAACAGCCTGAATAGGCAGTCTCCAAAATTTTTCAAGTTTTCCCTCAAGCCTAAATTCTATTTGTGTAGATTAATGGAATGTTTCAAACTGAAGCCAAATCCTGATCTTTGGAATTGATAGAAATGCACTGGTACCAATATGCCTGAGGCTATTACACATGCAAACTATATCTTGCAATGAGTATCACCACCCTCGGTTAAAATTGACATTTGGACTGAATATTTTGGAATTGGTTTCTAAAATTGTGTACTAAAATATAAGTTACCTTTTTTTTCCAAATATTAAGGTCAATTATTTTTGTAACTGACTAGAAGAATCCTATAAAATCCAATGAAGGAAACTTCACTCTCACTCATATATCATAAGGAATTTACTAGCACTTACAGATACGTCATTGAAAATGTTAAAATGGCTAGAAAAGAATAAAGTAGTGAACAAGGCATTTTATTTATGTTTATTTTTATGTCCATTTTAAACCCAGGTTAATTTCTGAGCAATCATTCTGAATTTTACCTACCCAATTCTGCAAGTGCATTCAGGTGAATTTGAATTGGCACCCCCAGAGATGCCTGCATACGCCTGTTCAGTTTCCCCTGAACATGAACATGCATTCCTGGATATGGAAATCATTCTTTAGGAAACTCAGAACATGCTACAGATTCTTAGGAGTGCCTGGGCTGTGACTGTTTCCATGATCTACTTCATAGTCAAATCTTCACCTGGGAGAAACTGGCAGAATCTTGGCATAAACTGTTGAGGAAAAGATTGGAGAACACAGAAAGGAGGAGAGAAGAAAGAAGTCTTGGATTTGAGGTTCTATTAAATCTCCTCAGTTACCTAAAACACACACTTCTGTGGAGGCCATGGACAACTGATTCCCCAGTCTTGACCTGTGCTTGCTAAAGAGCTTCCTCACCTGTCTCCCACCCCAATACTCATGGCAGGCTACCAGGGCCCACTGATAACCCTGGAAAGGTTAACTACTAAAACGCAGGCAAAAGCCATGACCAACTGTCTAAAAGTGGTTTTAGTAGCTCAGACTCTTTTAACCCTTTTAAAGGTGAGAGGGAGACAGCTCAGTTGGTACACGAGCAGTGCTGGTAATGTCTCACAGACGTCCCACAGGACTAAGACAAAGGGTCACAGTAGCTGGATGAGACCAGCAGTTTCTTTTGATGGTGCAGCTATTTGGAAAGTTATTCTAGCGAGTATCTGAGTATAAAGTGCAAGCCAGGGAGAGATTGTTACTATTTTTGCTGTACTTATTTTTCCAGCAATGCATACAGTCGTGTCTGATTTTTGATATCTGTCTACTGAAGCCTTCCTTATTCAGTGCCCTTATGACTAAAACACATAATTTCATATTGTTTCTACAATATGTTGCAACTTAAGCACCTCATTCTTCAGCAGCTTTGTTCATAACTGCATTACTTTTGCCATCCAGTATCACCACATTCCACTGACTCTGCTTAAATCAGCAGCTTATAAATGGATAATGTTCCTCTCCCAACCTCCATGAGGTAAAACTGTTATAAAAACTGTGAACAGTGAAGTATGTCAAAATGGCAGGCAGTCCAGCATGGCGTGCTTATTCCAGCAGAGATGCCAGCGCAAAGTCAGGCTGAATTTATTTATTTAGAAGTAATTTAAATATACTGCACACCACTAGGTGCCCAAACAAATACAGAAGAATTAACATTCAGCTTCCCAAGATGGGTAATACTGATTTCTGAAGGCAAAAGTGCACTAATTTTGACCAACATGGCTGCGCTAGGTTATCTGAGAAAATAAAAGAGGTTAGTAGAGATGTGGAAAAGACAACATGTACAGCTGAATTAGTGAGGAGAAGAAAGAAGAATTACATTTCCATCAGAAGAGTTTGCTCAGCTGTAGTCTGTATGAGGTTTCACTGAACTAGAGCACCTCCTTAAAATACCCCCATTGCTCCTTGCTGCAGAGAAATAATCAGGGAGCACAAGAGGGGAAGGCTGAATTTGAGTTCTACGTTTTCTCTGCTTCCTTCTGAAGCTGCATGCTTATTTAATGCCTCTTATGGGCTGCTGTGACTAATGCCACAGTCAAGTATGCAAAGTTCTTCGAAGACCTAAAACCAGCATGGATACTGCTAAAAACACATAGATCTTTCCCTCTCTGGGAGTATGCAACATTCTGCACATCCCTAAGGCAAATAACACTCAGATTTTAACAGTGGCAACGTATTAATTTTAAAAATCACTGAAGTGTCTCTGGCTAGAGGGAGCCCAGCCTAATCACTGATGCTTATTGCCTCAGGGAGGTCTGAAGATTCTAGTTCCC
Source organism: Rhabdornis inornatus (assembly GCA_013397075.1). Classification (NCBI taxonomy): domain Eukaryota; kingdom Metazoa; phylum Chordata; class Aves; order Passeriformes; family Rhabdornithidae; genus Rhabdornis; species Rhabdornis inornatus. The sequence goes on along the minus strand of VWZS01003373.1, from coordinate 1,216,242 downwards.
CTATATTTCTGTATTAAGTCTTTTAAAAATATATAAGCCCTAACCAAAGAGCAAAACAAATCTCTAAGTCACTCAAATATTCTCCCAGCGACCCAAAATCCCTGCAGCCAGAAATATCCTTTAGTTGTTAGTTATGCTGCTATTAACTATGAAAACACTCTCTGAACAAGCAGTAGGTGGCAGACAGTTCTGACAGAAGAGACAAAAGCTTGCTATACATAGGCACTGCCATGTAAAATCTTCAGCATGGTGCATGGACATTAAACTCCACCCAATTCCCCCACTGAAAATGTTTCTCTTTTGTTTTATTGGTTTCATTCATCAAGAATGTTTTGCCTGACTTTCATGTTCTTTTGGGACAAATTCTAAGACTCTTTCTGCTGCTGTGATGTTGGGGGCCCAGCAGACCAGCAAGTTATGCTGCATCATGCACAGAGAGTACTTGAAGAAAGTTTAAGACCAAACAAACTCTGCAAATATCATCACCGAGTTTAAATTAAATGCTTGCTGAATTTGGTTCTTTTTGCTGGATCTAATCTAAAAAGGATATTTTTTTTCACTCTCCTTCCTGAAGGATTCATTTGCCCCTGCTGCTTATTACTCATCAAAAGTCATCATTTTCTATCTGTGACATCCAGATAGGCTGTTGCCGTGGAAAAGATTATGAAGCTGAAAACAAGCAAGCTGATTTGCATAAAGAAGTGAGTTTCAAAGAGTGCAACTTCTGTTCACAGAGGAACTTAAGACACATTTGATCAGGCAGTGATAAGGTTACAGGAGAAAAAGAAAAGATTTACTTGAGAGACACCTATGTTTTTTTAAACAGGGTGATGATTGGTATCACAGAGCAAATTATATAACCAAATTATTAAAACTATTATTTTCAAGCACTCTTTTCCTGAATGTTCTTCTCCAGTTTGTCTTTCTCTTCTACTGAGCTCTGAAATAACAATTTTCCTGCTGGCCACATATCCAAGTGCTGTGGCTCTTCATAGCTCCATTAACTTCAGGGAATCTGTACTACTTTATCAAGCAAAGGATCTGAATCTCTCCTTCAGGAAAGAAATAACATGGCACATCCAGAAAAGGAATCTTTGTGCAAAAAGGATAATTTGAGAGAAATCAGCCTTTGGTGTACGAAGTGCAGCTGAGTGTAGCTAACAACTGCACTGCTTCATGGCATTTACAGCTACCAAATAACAACTGTTAATTGATTGGAGCATGAGATAAAAGTGTTTATAATTAGGCCTAACAACATTCACACACCTTGATTTGAGATGAAAGCATTGTCTTACCTCTGAGTTCTCTTTTGGCTATATACAGCATTCCAGATGTCAAGCTTAGCAAAAGAAAATTCTGTTGGGGTGAGGAAGGGAACAATTTATTATCCCTTAATATAGGAATTGCATGGGTACGCTTTGCTGCATTCCTTTTTGTGCTTTTCTTAGTTGAGGAAAAAAAGAAAAACTAATTACCTTTGAAGACTATCTGTAGAGCTGGATTCTCTGTTCTTTGATCTACTACAGGTTTTTCTTTCTGATATTTAATATATCATCTAGGCCCAGAAAATCCAAAGATGCCAGCAGAAGTCAAAAGGAGTGTGCTGGATCCTTCTGCCTCTAAAGTTCACAGTTTTTCTGCAAGATGATTCAGGATAACCGTCCATGTATTAGAAAGTGGTGCCTGTATAGAGGAGTGACTGCACCCCAAGAATAGATTTGATTGATAAGAATTTAGAGTACTGCACTTTTGTGGTGGAGGCTGGTCTCCAGCAGCATAGGCTGCTGCCTTAGTTGAGATCCTCCTTCTTGGCAAATACCACCTTCCACTTTGTTTGTGAAGGGTGAACTCCAGGAAGATGCTCCAGGTTGTTCTGCTAATCGGCCTTTTCCGGCACGTGACTCTCTGAGGCTCCAGAAGTTTGCAGAATTTCTTAATTCAGCCTTCATTTTTGTTGTGACTTTAACTCATACAGCAGCACAGTAATCAACTCTACCACTGATTTATTAATTCATAGAACACCAAAAAGTGATGAATTTCAAAACTAGGTGGCTTAATTATTTTATTTCCCCCTTTCTTTCATTATCTTTGTTCAATAAATCTAATATTCCTTCTTGATAATATTAGAGCACGACACAACATTAATTTTTACAGCAGTTTCCCTATGAATATAATAAATTAGCTTATAATAGACTCAGATAATTTTCATTTTAAATAGCATGTTACTAGACATCTTACTGAATTCATCATTATATTACTGTTAATCAGTTAACATGGTGTTGAATTTGCTTGTTAAGCTTAAATAATAACCTTTTTCTCTACTGTTGACCTTATCTTTTAATGTCCTACAGTCTTGCATTTGTTCTAGCATTTGGGGGGATCCTCCCAGAATGCTTGCCTTACAAGGTTAGAGGCTAAATGTCTTCAGGAGTTTCAATCTATGCTCTGAAATGATTTACTGATTATAGAGGAGACAGAAAATATATCCCAATATTTATTTATCCCAATATTTATTGTTTCAATAAACAGGATAGTTTTCTGTTTTAATTAAGTAGTGGAAAGCTGTAAACTCTGGGTCTACAGGTTTTGCCACTGGATTCAAAGACACAGTCAAGCAAATCAAAATAACATTACATCCACGAGCAAAGGGATTGAAACTCAAGAGCAGAAATTCCCCTTAGCCTTGTACCAGTGCAAAATGCACATCTGTTGACAGTTCCTTATTACCTGTGAGAGTTGCTTCACTCCTCAACTCTGCTGAGTCCACTCCCTCCTCAGAGCATCACCTGCTCCAGTGAACTGTGGCACAGGCTGTCCCACAGCTGTATGTCCCAGCGTGTCTATTGGCAAATAAAAACTGCATTTGAAAAGGGTAGTCTTAGCATGTCCAAAATTAATGTCTGATTTTTCCCTGCCTTGCACCAGTCAAGAGGAGCATGAGTGCAGTCACATGGTGGCAAAACCATCTTTTACAGGTTGGGCTCAGTTTGGCTGACATTAATAAAGAAAGCAGCCTGTTCACATGTGTAAGGATTTGCAGTAGGACAAAAGACATTTGCAGAGCTAACTAAATGCTTTTTAATATAACAAGTATTTTACCTCTATGCAAGCCCATCCTAGTCCTGAATGCTAACCACCATCCAACATGACCCATAGTGAAAAGGGAAAAAAATTCCTGCAAGCTGAAATAAGGTGGCAAAGGGTGGGGTAGGAAGGGAAGTTAAGACTTTGAAGGTGCCTTTTTCTTCCTCCATTTTGCCTACAATATTCTACTAAATGTATGATAGAATGGCAGATAAAAATCTGTAATAAAATTCAAAGCGCTTATTTGATCTGCTAATCACCTACTTAATGATTGCTCCTGTCTTGCCAAAGCAAAGAAATACTACCTTCATTATGCAAGATCTTAATTCCTCCACTGCCTGCATTAACAATGCTGCTACCCCTAAGAATGTGAATACATGGTCTACTGTCCTTCTATGAAAGTGAATGCAAGCAGGAATTTGTCCTGCTCATTTTTTAGCCTCTCATCTCTCCAGGAGAGAAAAATAGATAGCTACAAATCTAAAAGCTGGATTGCTTCTGGAATATTTTTGCTATGCTTTATTTAAAGGTGCTTTGAGTGTATTTTGCTGTTTAGTGTTCGCATAAATTTGTAATTTTGCCTGAATATTATAATTATTTATATTATATTTTTCACTTACAAGTGCTCCAACAAGAATTTAGCTCCATTTTTTTAGGTAGTCCTTTCATGAAGCAATAAAATTGCTAATGGTCTCTGTGTGCAATCTATAACCACGTCACCTACTTAATTTAAGCTGGAACAGCTGCAGATTGTTTTGGTTTGGTGCTAGTGCTTGCTAAAAAAGTTGTGAGTATCGTTAAAAGAAAAAAAACTAATCACATGAGAAGATTTTTAAAATCCTTTCTTTCCATAATTTAAAACCTAGGTCAGTTTTCTAATAAGAAACAAAAATATTTTTATTTTAAAATACTCAAAATGAAAGATGTAGTCCTAAACATTTTACTCATTTGGGTTGAATGTATTTGAGGAATATGATGGGAACTCATGGAGTTTTTATCATCTTGAAACAACATTTTAAATATTAAACATTTTAAACAAAATACAATCATTTTAAGTGTAATTATATAAAACTGTAGAAACGAGTTCTAAGTTGTTGGTCTTTTAGGAAACAGGGGGCTAGAGGGTAGGACCCAGGAAATAATTCTACATTTGTATATTACTTTTGTGAAACCTATACAAAAATGCTCCAAATCCCTCTGGCATTTCTTATGAAGTTGTTGACAAATTGAAAGACTTGTGTAACAAAGCCAGACAGTTCAGTTTAGGTTTGGAGAAAGTGCCTTACATTGAGAAATGTAAAGATCTTAGTTTCCTTAGCTTACAACAGAGAAGATTGTAAGGTAATTTGATTATAATATAGAAATGTTTTAAATCAGGGGGGAAATGGATTGGACAAAGCTGTCTAATATAGGAGGAAAAGGCAAAACCAAAGTCAAGAGCTGGAATTTAGAACAAAATTTAAATAAAATAAAATTAAATGAAAAGAGAAAAAAATTATTATAGCAAAAAGTAGAAAAAGATGACCTGGATTCTCCATCTCTTAACTCTATATCAAATAGGGATGCTCTTTCAGAAGACAAGCTTTAACTCAGACAAATTGTTTTAAATCCCAAGTAGTTATTACAGTCAATATTGGGTTAACTGATTGAAAGTTTAAAGGCCAGCAGTATCCAGGAAATCAAACTTGTAGAAAGTGTGTTGGCTCTCAGCTAATGAAGTGTGTCTTACTAGCAGAGCAGAGATCAAGACTAGACTGAAATGTCCACTGAGGGCATTAGCCTGGGCTTTGTGCCAGTGTGGCAGAGGCAGTGGCAGGGATGGGGAAGGCAAAGGGCTTACAAAGTACTGGGCTGCAGCTTGCTCCAAGACCCTTGGTCTGAGAGTCTCTCGGCCTCAATCTCTACAGAAGAAAGGCTGATGCTGCTAATTTGTGAAGGCAGGGCGTAGCAGCTTTGGCTGCAATAAAAGCGTTTAATAACATCAACATTCAGCACTTAGAATGAATTTCATCAGCATCCCTGTGGACAACCCAAGGTTAAGTGCAGCAAGAAATGGCATTTAAATTGCTATGTCATCAGAAATCTACTGTTGACTTCTGTTCCTCTTAATTCCTGATAGGAATATCAGCTATCTGAGCTCTCCAAGCTCTTTGAGGATACCAACACTGAGTAAATATGTAAATAGATAACAGGTGTTTTAAAGACTCTTCTTGTTTATCCTTTCCTCACCTTCCTGTTCAACCCTGCCAGCCAAGAGAGAATCAGCAACACCCCTGTGATGCACTCTGTGCAGGATTTTGTGCAGCTCACTCCCAGAGAATATCAGGGCTGGCAGATCACAGAGAAAATAGATACTTTAAAGGGATGGAGGCAGGTTCTTAATAATACTGAGGTAAAATGAATAATTTTGCAAAGTTTATCAAGTGAATAAAGTCCTTCAAAGATCCCATCTATGCCTAGCTGCATATGAGCCAGAGGAAGGGGAGACATTGAAGGTAAGGTTACTGAGTTCACCTTTACAGGGAATTAGTTTAGATTTTATGCACACAGACACACACTGACAAAACACACACATGTTTACACAAAAAAATTTTCAGCATCTAGTAAGAATTAATCACTTCCAAAGTTTTCAAACAGAAGACTTTGATTAGAATGAAGGTAATTTCAAGTGTAAATGATCAGAATGATATAGCATTCAAATCCAGATTCCCAACAGTAAAGTGAACTGTTAGTCATTTCATACTGTCCAGTCGACAAACTGCAGAAATTACTAAGCTCATATGAATCTTTTTACATGTGAAAAGCCTTTTAGTACTTTAAAAGAAACCTTAATTTGTTTTTCTCTAGCTAAAAAGCTTTGAGTCTCATGAGCAAAGACAAGAGAAAACAACCCTGCACTGCTTTTCTCTTCCCTCTTTACACCCCTTCCACAGGATCTTTTAAGCCTTCCAGTGGTAAAAGTTATCACTGCAAGAGAGAATGTGAGATCATGGTTCCCAGTCCTTCAGAAACTGGAGACCCGGAGTAAGACTACCATATATTAGGCTAATGACATCTATTAGAAGGGCCTCACTGGCCCTGATATGTAGAGAGGGCAGAAAAAAAACCAAGAAAAAAACCTTAACAATATACAAGGACCTTTTTTGATACTTGAAGATATTTGTTATTAGTTCTAGCTATCAGCATTTATATTGGGCATTTCTAAGACTTAAAAAATAAAATGAACTGCAAAAATGATAAAAAGAACTTTTTCCTTTCCCAGAAAAGCTCAGAAGTTGTGTGACACAGAAACTTTTATCGAAGCATACCAAAAAAGAAAAAACTTAATAAAAATGACACATTCTACATGCCTTGTTGTGGTGAACAATGTTGCTATTATGCCAAAATATTAAAACTAGTTGTGATGGTTTGACTGTGGCTGGATACCAAGTGCTCAACAAAGCCTCTCTATCCCTCCCCTCCACAGCTGAACAGAGGAGAGAAAGTACAATGAAAGGCTCCTGGGCTGAGATAGGGGCAGGTAGAGATCACTCACCGATTACTGTTGTGGACAAAACAGGGAAATTTGTTTAATTTATTGCCAATCCGATCAGAGTAGAGTAATGAAAATTAAAAAAACAAGAATTAAAACTCCCATCCCTCACTTGTGTTTGGGCCCAACTTCACTCCCAGTTTCCTCTACCTCCTCCACACCAGTGGCACAGGGGGATAGAAAAAGGGGGATGTGGTTGGTTCATAACATTGTTTCTGATGCTTCTTCCTCCTCAAGTGGGGGATTCATCTCAATGTTCCCCTGATCCACCTCCCAGAGAAGTCCTCTATAAATATCTCCAACATGAGCCCTTCCCACAGGCAGTAAAAAAAGGCTTTGTAATATACATGTATACATATACATACAAATAGTATCTATAGTATTTATATAATACTACATATATATATATATAAAAGACTGAGTGCACTACATTTATATTAGTGAAGAGGAAACTACTCATTACTATATGCAGGTTTTTGAATGTGTTAAATACAGCATAGCTTGTGGAGTCCACTTTAATTTTGGCTAAGTATCATCCCAGTTTTTGAAAATAATTTAAACATGCATCTTACTCCTTTGACAAAATCAGAGTTTTGCAAAAAATTAGATACAGTCTAGTGTCTTATCTGATGTGCCACAGCTGAAGTTCTTGCCAATTCTCTTTAGACTGTAATCCATTCATGTATGAATGTGTCTAATTGTAATTGTCCTGATTAGAGCTAATTGTTTAGGATGCCTTCCCTCATCAAACACTTATCAGATACCAAGTATCTAAATGACGTCATAGATTTTGTAGACAGATCAGATCCATATCTACATCTGTAGTCTTTTGCCCTTCCTCTCCCTTAGTCCTTGACAGAAGTCTTATGTTTGCTGAAGATCTTTTAGAACTTCTTTTCCCATTGAAACAGAAATAGCAGAGAGTCTTCAGAGGATGACAACAAAAAAAACAACAAAGGAAAATGTTTTTCAAGATGCAATGTATTTCCATGTGGAAGTCCCAGGATCTGTACCTGTATTTTCATTTCTTAGGGAAAGATATTCAAACCCTGTTACTATTTCACTATTTCACTGTTGTTTTTTAAATGCAAATTCAATAGAAGCTTTTCATTTTTCAGAGAGAAGAGAAATCTTTGCTTTTCAGTTACATTTTAGAAAAGCTTGATTTTGATAAGTTTGTTTTACTGTTTTCCCATGGGTTTTAGGTAAACTGTTCGTCATTTTGCTGTTTGATGTATCTAGGATGTGACAATGTCATTTCTGGACAGTGTTACTGAAAAAAAATATTTTAGAGAAAATTTGTATTAGTCCCACTTTTTGCAGAGTTTTGGCCATTTTGGCTGTGTCATATCCAGACCACCTAAATTTCGCTACGGAGACACTAAAGGAAAAAACCAGCAGCTGTATTCCTGCATACAATGCCATAACCACTACCACAGCTATTAAAAGTTACAATTCAGCCACATGGGGTTTTTTGACTGAAAAATAAGTTGTTTTTATAGTACATCAAATACTTCCCATGACTGCTGGATCTGAAAATTTAGGGAGGGAAGACTATGTTTTCACTAAGGCCTTCAGTACTCTTGCTTCTACTTGCAGTAAAATCAGGAATTAGCTATAAAAATAGATTATCTGAAGACAGAATCACCTGAACTTACACGATATTTAAGGTCAATATTATGCTCTTAAGATGCCCATTTCTCCTCTGCCTAGCACCACTGCATAGTGCAAACAGAATTGGCTTAGAAATAGAAGGTAGATGAGCTACAGAAGTATTATCATATATGGGCTACAGGCTTCTCTACAGCCATTGTATCACCTTCCTGCCCACAACTTTTATGAGGCTTGTGCACTCAGTGCAAAAATAGCCTAGAAAACGTACAAATTGTTTAAGCCTTATAATAATTATTTATAATTTATCTACGAAGTCAGTTCATAAGAGTCAAAACTTTCATGACATTTAGGTATTTCTTCATACTTTTCATATCAGACTTTACAAAACAAAATTTTGCAAATAATCGAGTACGTACATGCATCTATGACTTAAAAGCAAGAGAAAGTTAATAGGTCTTAATAAATTTTACATGTGACTTACTAATGACACTGACTATCTATAAGAAAACAAATATTGCAATCAGTTCTCCTAGGAAAGCATCTCTAAGTTAGTGTTGCATGAATTAAGACTTATATTGTAATAGATTAAGCTGTGAAAAATATTCCCTTTAATTTAAAACCAGGCATCTCAGTTTTTAAAAACACTTTTGGCACTAAACTTTGCACATTCAAAAAATCCAAATCTATGATCTAATTGTTCATTTGTTTTTCATTTAATGATAGAGAGAAACTGGAATTCAGGAAAACACTGATTCTCTTGAGTTGCTATTATAGCTCTGTTTGAATACAACAAACTGTAGTGTATAAATTAGACAAACCACTCAGGACAAGAATTCAATTTCACCTCTTGTGTTGAGCATCATTGCAATTACTCAAATGATTAAAGCTAGACATGACTTTAAAGACTTCACTAAATCAGAGATTTAATACTTTAAAATCCCAACATCGAATCAGGCAGCACCAATATTGTAATGATTAAAGGGGAAGGTGGTTTTCTGGTCTCCTGTTTTCTGCTCACCTATTGGGTAACATCATATCAAGTTATTCTGCCTGGTGAACTTAGAATTACAGCACTAGAACATTAATTGGAATTTGTGGAGCCTCTGTGAAAAAACTATATCAGTTAGAAAAACTAGAAAACTAAATCAACTTAAAAATCTCAGTTTCCTATGGATCAAACTCCTGGCTAAAAGACATTAAGGCAGAGAAAAAAGCCAGTACAGGAACAGTAACCAGTGTTCTGAAACTACGAATAAGTTCTCCATAAATCCAGGCTCGCATTTCATAGTATAATAGCTTACAAAAACTCATGACTTTTATTAAACACAGTCCTTATGCCTCTGGTAATGCAAGTAACACTTGCTATAGGTATTATTGACAAAATCAAACAGGTATAAGGCTTTTTGTATTAGAAGGCATTATTGGTATTTTCCACTTAAAATGAGTCTTCCAGTAAAAGCCAAGAAAAAAATTCTGATTATAAGCCTGAAACATAGGCAGGCAGAGAAACTCCATCCATAAAGATCTTCTGAGCAGAAAAAACACTCTCTAAATAAACAAACAATAACTCAGTACTGGCAGACAACATAACAAGGGACAACAGCCATAAATTGCAACTTGGGAGGTTCAGATTGAACAATGGCAAAAACTATTCCACCATGACACTAGTAATTATTGGAACAGGTTGTCCTAGGAGACAGGCTCTTTTTTGTCTTGGTCATGTAATTAATGGTGACCTGTGGAATATATTGTTCATCTCTGGAGGGTGGGTAAGGTACAGAAAGGCTAGGTGAGGGGAAATCTGGTAAACATCCTGTAAGAGCAATAAAGAAAAAAGGATGACTCAGTCTTGATTCCAATTTCCATTCAAATACTCACTCACATGATTTAAAAACACCTGGGAAAAAAAACCCAGAGACATGAATGACATGCTGTGCATACATAAGCAGATTAGATCAAACTGCAGATTAGATCAAACTAATTTCTTTTCCTTCTCTGTCAGAGAAATAGGTTTTGTGGATATATGAAGTGGTCCTTTACATGTCTTAGCTTTAGTAAAGGATTTACCTCAAATGCCATTTTTTTGTCCAACTCAGGAATTACTAAAATGTCTAGAGAGGCTGCACAGGTGTTTAGAAAATCTTTCTCAAACTAGCTATTGACAGCTTAATGCTAAAACTGAGAGCATCATTACAGAACTCCTCCTTAGCTATAGTATCAATCTATGCAATCAATAAAAACTTGATGAATGAACACAGCATATGATTATTAAACACTATTTATGGCACCAGAATGGGAGGGATAAAATATACAGTGAAAATACCAAATTCAAAAGGATCCTGGCAAATTAGATATCTGATTTTTAGGGTAAAGCGAGATTACAATTCAAGAAGTAAGCAAAAATCAATTGCAACAGAATTATAGAAAGATTATTACAACAGAATTATAAAAATTACAAGCTGCCTACTCATCAACAGTGTCATGCTACTGCAGCTCTGGGTAAAGATCTCATGTACTGGGAGGCATTAACTGGCATGCAGCCTGCCAGATACAGAATATAGCCCTTCAGTCTTACCCACCCTTAGAATGGCCTCAAGGCATTCTCTCTACAAATATACTTCAATGAAAGGTATAACCAATTGGAAAGGTCAGGAGGTTAACAAGGAGACTCAAATATCTAAGAAAAAGAATTTAAGGGCAGGTTAAAGAAACTAGTGTTGGTTTTATTCTATTCTGGGGGGGGGAGGGGGTGGGAAAGCCAGGTTGAACAAGTGGTTAAATTGTGCTGTTAAAATATTAAAAAAGATATTGTACTCTTCATCTTTACAATATGTTCGTCACACTTATGACTGTTGTAAGTGGAAATAACAAACTTGAAGTGGTCCGTGGAAGTTTCCTATTAGTCTGCAGAGAAGGCTTTGTAAAGGTAAGAATGGTAAAATGCAAGAGGCTGCCTGCAGAAACTATGGAGTCTCCATCATTAGGAAACATTTGAGGGCAAAACAGGCAAGCATCCATCAGGGCTGACATAGACTAAGAAGCTGAACTTAACCTTTCCAGTCATCTGATGACACAAAAAAATAAAACAGTTAAGAAGAGACCCAAAGAATGGACATCAAAACTGGAGTTTTGAGAAATTTGGAGAAGGCACAAGGTTACTTTGAATTTCAAAGTAATCAGGTTCTATTTGAGTGTTACTGAGGATGAATGGGCAGGCACAGGGAATTAAACTTAGGGGAAAATACATACGACAACAAATGGGAGAGAAGATTTGCACTGAAGTAGAAAATGCCTGATACAGGGTTAAGAATAGATTCTTGTCTATTGTTTCATGTGAAGTATAAACTCACATGAACAGAGGACTGAAAAATATGAGAAACCTATCTAAAGATGTCTTTAAGAAAAATAAGATAGCTACCAAGTTATATATAATATTTGTACTATATATGTATATATTATATAAATCTTCAATGTCCATATTGGCCTCCTCAAGAGAAACCTGTTAAATTATCCAAGTTGCTCTCAGACTGAGAAATTAAGGCTCATTCCCTTTTCACTGTATAAGGCAAGAACTCATACATACATCCAAAATAAATGGGGAAGACCATAAGATATTTTGTTCTTGCTACTGAGATAAGAAAGTCCAGGAGAAATAGCCAAGAAACTTGTCCATCCCTTGATGATGTTACAAAGACCTACTATTAAGAAAAGATAAAACCTAAATACATACCCAAATCCCAAAAAGCATGCCAGTGGCTTGGAAAACTTCATTTCCCATATTGTAATTTATTCTGTGTTTGGTAACAGTTTTATAGAAAACAATCCCTTATGGACAGTATAAAGGGGTATTACCTGAATGAGATTCTAATTTGAAGGATCAAGAGAAAAATGCAATCAAATATTTTTGGTAGCTCAAACAGGGAGAAATGAGAATAAAGAACAATAGTAAGTTAGAAATATAAGGGACAGAAGAACAAAAAAAAGGTAAAAAGTTATTAATAGAAGTAAGTAATAGAAGCAATATAACAGGGAGACAAGAGAGCTCAACAAAAATGCACAGTATTTGAAAGCCAGTGTTGATCATTCACTTCTAAATAAGAGGAGTTCTAAGGAAGCAATGAAGGCATTCCTTTGAGTGTAAATTCAATTGCGTAACTTAGCATCTCATTTAGATAAACCATGAAGTATGAATGTATGAAGTGAGTGTTAACCTCTCATTTCAGTGAAAGAGACAATCGTGAGTTAAGATCTCAGTCAGTTTCTCAGATTCTAAGAATTTTTTTAACAGTATTGCCAGAACTGGAGACCAATATTCTTTTCTTTTAGTGTCTGAAATCGCAAATGTTGATGTGTACAAATAGAAAAAGCCTCTTTGGCCCCAGCTACCAGTGTAAAAAGTTCCCCATCTTTATTTATGGGAAGCCAGTTTTAGATGAAATTGACCATAAACTACTTATTGCTGTTGCCAAAAAAAGGTCTGAAAAACACTTCCACTGAGAAAAGAGAGAGTTTTTTTTCTGCTACAAATATAGGATTTGCAAATTGAAAGCAAACCTGGAAAGATTTGTCGCTGTAGGCTCACCCTCCAGGGCATTTCAGCAAAACAAAACAGCTGAACAAAGTCCAGAACTAAATTAAATGCATGTCAGTCTGAGGAAACTGAAACATGTACACATCAGCCACCAACTGTCCAATCTCAGATACAAAACAAATGACAATTGTCAGAGGTATGGCTAAGAATGCAGAGAGTAATGAAGGCTGTGATCACAGCCCTATTATCAATTGGAAGGACACCAGCTGACAGAAAATGAGGTTTAATCTAAGGGCACAAGACAGCAATTCCTGAAGGGATAAAGTCTGAATAGACCTACAGGAACAGAAACTGTTTCTTCCTCATTGAGACAGACCAGAAGCTCCTTTAAACTCTGTCTAAAAATGGTCACTCCCAAACCTGCAATAATATAGGGACTCATGAAGCCATAGGATGTTAACTAGACCATTATGTTTGATTCCAGCCAATTATTTCTATTCACCTGTAATGCAGAAATTTCATTTTCATGCTAGTAATTCTTTTCAACTTAGCTTATACATTGAGTTCTGTTTGGCTATTATTTTTTTAAGACAATAATGTCAAGCCTGATAGCTTCATTTGTTACCCCTAAGCTCTTGCATTGGGAAGTTCTGTGAATAACCATTCCTTACATGGCAGTGTATCCACTTTCAGCATACTCCTTCCTCTTTTCTGTTGTGAAGTAAAATAGTCTACTCAATTTGTCTCACACCTCTGACCATCTCTGCTGCTCTTATCTTGTCTTTTTTTTATTCTACTAGCTCCTTTTCAAGGTGGGATAACACGAATGTCATATTGTGTTTGAGAAACATCATTATTTACACAGCTGTTTGCTGCTTGAAGTGCTGCTTGCTGCTCCTTTACTAGTTGAAAGGAATCTATGTGCTTTCCATGACCATCTTCGAGCGCTGACCAGGTCTCATTCCTGCATGATGACAAATCATTCAAATGCCACCACTCAGGATACAGAATTACTTTGCATTTACTTTGTGTGAAAGAAACTTATAAATTAAAAAAAAAAAAAGAAAGAAAGAAAAAAAAAGGAATGTAAACCAAAAACTAAGGTAGAAGAAAAGAAAGTCTTCCTCCTCTCTTGTTGGCAAAAAAACTATGACAGAGGTCTCAAAATGAAGAATTTGAACACTGCATCAATTGCAACTAAATAACTAAAAAAAAACAAATACCACTAAAATGGTGCTGTTACCTCCAAACCAAAGATCCCTAAAATAAAGTAAATTTCTATTTTAGACAGAAACAATCCAATCTCAAAACAAAAGGAACCCTTAGATCATTACTTAAGTCTCCCAACATAACCTTACCAGATAATTGTATATCTGGATGAGTATTGTGTCCTACAAAATCCATTTTCTGTAGAAAATGCTATTTCTGTCAGTGGATTTTAGTTTGGTGAGGACAGTGAGAACTCAGGCCTTTAAAGTTCTCCTTATTTCAAGTAGGTTCATCCCTGAACAGTCTGCTGAAGTCTCTTAACATGGCGTAACCATGTTAGCTTCAGGGCTTGTTCGCAGAGTAAGTAACTAATTATTTTGCTGTTAAGGGCTGTGTATCTCAGTTGCACTTTAATATTCTGTTTTCCTACCATATATTTAGAAGATACAATTTTTCATTGTACTTGGATTTCCTTTTTTTTTTGCCCTCCTCCTAACAATAATCCAAAGCCTTTTCTATAGGCTGGAAAACACAATATGGTCCTCTCAGAATTCCAGTCTTCATACTTAGGGGCAAAAAGAAAAGACATAAGCCTTATTTTTCAGACATCAAAAATAGAGCAGTAGATTAGCTAAATTCTTAAGATTAAACAAGGTTAGCAGAAAAAATGAGCTTAATTCTGCTTTTTAGTAAAGACAATGGGGTCAGATGTCAGCTTTAATAAATATTCTGATTTCTAAGTTCTGTAATCTTTGCTAGGGTCTTGGTAATTGCAATACCTTGGTTTAATTCCAGTGTGTAATATGAGCACATCTCCTCCTTAGTGCATCAGCCCTACTGTCACAGCAGATCTCATATGAGAGTGTAAAGTAGGCTCTGGGTCCTGCAAGCAATGCAACATTACCTCTGCTGTGAATTTGTGACTTTGCACAACCAATAGGAGAGATGAGTGGCATGCTCTCATCTCCTCAAAGAGTAAGCCAAGGACCTTCAAAGGCACAATTGTAGTGCTTCAACTGCAGTAAAATATAACTTCAGAGAAAGGTACAAAATACCTGAAGGGTTTAGAGACACATAATAGCCCTGTAAATTTTCAAAATGAGTGAAAAATGTTTTTCTGTACCTCCCACACAGTGTTTTGTTAATAGCTTGTTGAATCTGTTTGAATTCTACATTTTGCACAATTTAAATAGAATCATTTCTCATGGAAAAGACAGACAGCATCTAGGAACTACAGAAAAAAGTAATTATACTAAAAATCTGTACTAATAATTATATTGATAACTTTAAGTCAAACATGAGAAATTATCTTTCTATTTTAAATAATCAACAAACTGTGAAGTTTTTTCGTACCAAGGATATAAATTTCTCTGTTATTTCACAAAGTTTTTAAACTTATATCTTCAGAACATTTAATTTGGCCTTCACACTTGCCAAGTTTTTTCTGTGTCTTTACAAGTCCTTCAAGGCTACGAGATGCTGAAAAATTAGTAGGGTGACATTCTTTTTCTGCCACAGACATCTCTAGTGAAGTGATCAAATATTTTTTAAAAAATAGCATTATATTGCATAACAGTGCACATATGGTCAAGTAATATACTGTGCTAAAATCACAACTGCAGCACACGGTATACACATACCTCATCATCTCTGTTGCAGGTTCTTTAGTTGGCCCCCCTCAATTCTTTCCCAGCTACACTGATACAGCAAAAGACTTAGAAATGAGACATCAGAATTCACCACTCTCAGAGGAAACATACAGAAATGGTGTTAAAACAGTTTCTAAACATTCGTACAAGTTAATAATTTGATTTACACCAAGCTAACTCCAAATCACAGCTTCAGAAACTGCAGTGTGCTAATGGTTGGCAGGTAAATGATTCCCTAATATGATTTAGTCTGTTTCACTGTGCATTTATCCCCCAGGATATCAAAGTACCTCAGGGACTATTTATCAATATTCAGCTGCTAATCAAAGCACTTGCTCAACATCTGAGATACATGTTGCTCATACCTGCTCATATTTTGAACACTTGGAGATAAATAACCTTTCAGTAATATAATAATGATGGTCTTTAAGTGCAACCTTTATTACGAATGCAACCTTTATTTACTCTAAAATTATATAAGCAGTTTTGATAATACAACATGCTTAAAATAGTCTTTCATGTTCAATATTGAAAAAATATGTACATTGTGATGCCATTTGAAAATGAAAGTTCTGATGGATTTTATATTGTCTTCAGGTAGTTTTCCATTCTTTTTATTACCACCATTACAAATACCAAGTTATAGTAAAGTACAACAGTATGTTATTTTCCACTAAATGTTTACCTTATTTTCCAAAATTTTTATAGGAAAAAACATTTCCTTGATAATGTCCACAAAGGACTCTGGGTAGATAAAGAGAGTACTTGTTGCATATACTTTAAATAAATACTATTCTAAATATGAAAGAATTAATGTGTTGGACAGAATTGGGTTATAGGTGACTTTGAGGTTACATTCCCAATTCAAATCCTCTCCTTCTCAACTTTATCACATTCTTGAGTGCCACAGAGGTTCATTGTATTAGGAAGCATTAGACAAAATGAAGGCCTGTGCTCCAGAAGCATGGGTACATACAGTGAAACTTTTCATAACAGGAGGATTTCAGGTCTGTTGACCTTTAGAGGAGAACAAGTCTGAAGTAAATCAATTACAGAAGAAAACACCATCACTTCCTGATTTCCTACAAATAAAATCTGTTTTAAAATACCACAAATAACACACTTTCCATTAAAGAAAAATAAAAAATATGGGAATGAAAAGCAAAAAAAAAACCATAACTGATGATTGTGGTATGGAAGAAAATAACCTTCAAAACACAGTCAAAGCACTATGGAAAACCTGTCTGAGAACTTTCATTTGCACTGAAACTTCAGAAGATAGTTATACTAGTCTCTTATAATGGATTTGTGCAGCAGAGAAAATAAACACTGTGGTACGTTATATTTTACTTTTAAAGTTCTACATTTAGAGAAAAGAAGTTTTTATCTCAAGGTCGACATTTCCTCAATGTTTACATGACTACAATGAGACTCAGTTTATGGTTCATGTGGATTAGCCATACTACTCTTCACAGTAAAGTATTTGCTTTGCTCTTTTTGTAAGCTTATATTAAAAAAATGTCAATAACACAACACAAAAGTAAGAAAAAACTAACAGAAGAAATAAAAGCTTCACCATAGAATATTTGGAATTTCACTTGATAGAAAATGATGCAGATGGAAGAATTAAACTACAAATTGCACTCTAATTTTTGGCAAAATTATGATAGAAAAAAAAGATTGTTCAGCATTTGGTGCTTTAAAACTAGGCTGTGTACAATTTTCCTCCTTATCTTGGCAGAGAAAGCTGTAATAAACATGCAATTACTAATATTAGTGAAATACATTTTTCTTCAAAAGACAGTTGTATTATATTTGCTTACAAATATATTAAAAACTTTTCAGTCTCTTTCAGCAATTATATGATACAGTGTTAAGGATTCAATGCAAAGAAGTAATTGCTATTTAGAGAGAATATTTTTTTTAGGTAGAAGACCATCATTCGTTTTGTAGAGCTGTAATAAGAGTGAAGGTGAAATTACGATTTGAAAAATACCACAAAGTCACATTAAGTGTTTGCATGATTTCAAAAAAGCACAACTGTCTCACCCGGAATGCTGGAAGGCCTATTGTGGTATGGGTTTCTTTGTTTTGTTTTGCTTGTTTGTTGGTTTGTTTGTTTGTTTGGGGTTTTGTTTGTTTGTTTTGGGGTTTTTTGTTTGTTTTTTTTGTGGGTATTTTTCTTGTTTTTTGGCATATGTGTGATGCTTTGGTCCCTTAAATCAGTATCTGAAGCACTGCCCTTCCGTGTACTATTAATCAGCCCCTTTGCTTAGTGTAATGTGAATTCAGAGCTTTAAATTTTCTTTAGGGATTCCACACTAGCATAAGTGAGTGCACAAATTGCCCAGTAGGGTCTTATCTATAAGATTCTGTGCACCTGTAATTTCTATTCCCTTCACTGGAGCTGGGGGAGGTGTTCAATAGTCCATTCACAGCTTCAGTGTACTTATGAGATCCAGCTAATTTTTTGGCTGGTCACAGTTGGCTGTACTTTAAAATAACAGGAGTCTCACAGCATCCCATTGAAACTGGATGCCAAAACTGAAACTAGGATGTTCAGTTTCAGTTCAGTCCCAGACTCAAATACTGTCCCAGATTCTCCTAGGAACAATACCTATACATGCAATTATCTTCATATTTCAGCAAAGAATGGAAATCAAAATATCAACTTGGACATCTCCTGCATTTTGAGGACATTAATATGTTTCCCAGCTTCCAGGACAGTAAGAAACTAGTACCAAATCTAACACCTAAATATAACCAAAGAAACTGTGTTTGCTGCAACAGCGTAGCTACAGCCTGTGGTCCAGATTCTAATCCTGCATAGACAGAAAATACAAGGCTGCAGAAAATTTTCATCAGTGAAAAATGAATACCCTGGGAAATGGAAGGCAACCAATTTTTTTCTCATTATGTGTTCATTTCTTAATTTTCAAAGGATAACTTTTGTCTTCTTTGTAAAGCCTTGCTGGAAATAACGGGATTTGCACAGGTACAAATGAGGGCAAGATGTGTCTAATTATTTTAGGCTTTCAGATTAAAAAAGGAATTACTGCTAGATTGCTGTGACCCTTCATTTTGCATAACTACCAGCCTATCATCCTTTTGTTTAAGAGAGATTTTGTCCTTTTATTGCAAGCACTCATCACTGACTTGTAGTCAGATGACTAGAAATGCATAATTTTCATTCTAGAGCGGAACTCTGAACTCTCTCAACTTATGTACCACTTGGTAAAGATGAGGAGACCTAGAGAGGCCCATTCCCTTTAGCATGGTTTGTCTTTCATTTTTCTAAGAGCAGTTACTTTTTTTGTTTCGTTCAGGAGGATAATAAAGCCTCTGAAGATGCAGCTCAGCTGTGATCAGAACCTTTTGTTCCTTCCACACTCCTGGCTTTATGTAAAATCTCATGGATTTCATGGAATTGGCATTGTCTAATGGGAAAAAGATGTCAGATGGAATAACCAACAAAGGTGTCAACAGTGTTTAAAGAGCTGGTATGTTTTAAGCACACATCCCTCTGTTTTCCAACAAAGTTCTGAAGCTTTCCAAAGCTACTTAGCTGTGATTAGAACAGAACCTTTTTGGCAAGAATACCAAAACTGATGATACTTATGACGAAAGCCTTGTATAGTATCACAGATGCACAAACTGGCAAGAAGCATTCAAAAAGACAAATGGTCCCATCTAAGATCTAATGAGCAAATATAATACTAGTATGAATTGCTTTTCTAAATCCTCCCTTGAAGAACATAAGCACAAAACATTCTGCTGTCATTTACTTTGTGGACTCCAGAAAGCAGAATATGCTTTTTTCTCCTTTCTTCTGTGGCTGACAGAAGAGAGTGGAGAAAGAAATATCTTAAATGTTACCATAAGACAAGAAAAACTGAGCAAATTATTGTCACACAGTAAATTGTACTTGCATCAAAATTGTTGGGAAAAAGGAGTAACTGTTATTTGGTTAAACTTGCCTGTTCAGGCTACTCTTCTTGCCAATCTGTCTCTTACCCTTAATATCCTCCTACAGTTTTTTCTCATTTGAGTATCTTGGGAAGAAATGCACCCCAACAAGGAGAAAATGGGGCAAAAATGTCCCAAAAGAGACAAAGAGAAAGAGGTTCTCAATGACTTCTATGATTCAGTCTTCCATGGCAAGTGCTCGAGCCACTGCAGCCCCGCTAGGACAGGCAAATGCAGGAACTGGGAGAATGAAGACCCTAAGATCACTGTAGGAAGGATCAGGTTTGAGACCATCTAAGGAATCTGAATGTGCACAAGTCTGTGGGACCTGATGAGATTCATCTGCAGGTCCTGAGGGAGCTGGCAGACAAAATTGCTAAGCCATTTATCATTTCTGAAAAACCGTGGCAGTCAGCTAAAGTCCTCAATGACTGGAAAAGGGGAAATAAAACTCCCATTTTTAGAAAGGGGAAAGCAAAACACCTGGAGAGCTACAGACCGGTCAGTCTCACCTCTGTGGTAGGCAAGATCATGGAGCAGATTCTCCTGGAAACTAGACTGAGGCACATGGAAAATAAAGAGGTGGTTGGTAACAGCCAACATGGCTTCACAAAGGGAAATCATGGTGACCTTCTGTTAGGGGGTTGCAGTCTTGGTGGATGGGGTAGAGGATCTGACATTGTCTACCTGGACCTATGAAAAGTGTTTGACACTGTCCTGCATGTTATCCTTGTCTCCAAATTGGAGGCAGGGATTTGATGGATGGACCACTTGGGGATAAAGAACTGGCTGGATGGCTGCACACAAAGAGTTGTGGTCATTGACTCATTGTCCACAGCGACCAGTGACCACTAGTGCCCCTCAGGGGTCAGTTCTGGGGCTGATACTGTTCAACATCCTGTGACAGGGACAGTGGGATCGAGGGCACCCTCAGCAAGTTCACTGATGACACTGAGCTGTGTGGGGAGGTGACATGCTGGTGGGAAGGGATGGCATCCAGAGGGACCTGGACATGCTGGAAAGCTGGGCCTGTGCCAGCCTCATGGGGTTCAACAAAGCCAAGTGCAGGATCCTGCACACGGGCCATGGCAATCCCAGGAACACCCACAGGTTGGGCAGAGAAGTGATTGGGAGCAGCCCTGAGGAGAAGGACCTGGGGGTGATGGCTGATGAAAAACTCTATGAGAACCGGCAGTGTGCGTTCCCAGCCCAGAAAGCCAATTGAATCCTGGGCTGCATTCAAAGGGGCATGGCCAGCAGGTCAAAGGAGGTGACTCTTCCCCCCTACTCTGCACCTGGAATGCTGCATCCAGCTCTGGGGTCCCTGACATAAAAGGACATAGAACTTTGGGAGGGACACAAAGCTAATAAGAGGACTGGAGCACCTCCCCTATGAAAACAGTCTGAGTTGGGGCTGTTCAGCCTGGAGAAGAGAAAGTTGCATGGAGACCTCATAGCAAACTTCCAGTATCTGAAGGGATACAGGGAAGCCAGAGGGAGAGAGACTTCATCAGGAACTGTAGTGATAGGACAAGGAGTAATGGGCACAAATTGAAGAGGGGAAATTTAGGTTAAATATTAGGAAGAACATCTTTACTGTGAGGGTGGTGAGATGCTGGAACAGTTTGCCCAGGGAGGTTGTGAATGATCCATCCCTGGAAGTGTTCAAGGCCAGCTTGGACAAGGTCTTGAGTGACGTGGTCTAGTGGGAAATGTCCCTGCCCATGGCAGGGGGGTTGGGTCAAGATGATCTTTAAGGTCCCTTCCAACCCAAACCATTCTATGATTCTATGACCTTGTTTGGTGTAGTGGTTTTAGGTTCACCAATCTGAGATTTCCCAGCCAATGCACCAATTATTGTTGTGGGTCTACTGCTGGCTAAATTGCCAGTGCACCCACTAGAATTATTTACTCATTTCCTGCTGAGAGACAGGATTAGGAGGAAGGCAAAACAGGCTCAAACTTTAAAGGATACAAAGAAAAAAACTTTATTACTAGAAACTGTAAGGAAAAAAAATAAGAATCAGAATAAAACTTTCAGAACACTTCTCCTCCCCCCACAACTTCTTTTCTTTCACACTGACAAGATACAGAAACATATCAGTCAGTTTACCATCTCTAAAAATAGTATTTCACTAATTTACTTGGGAGAGGACACTTCTCTTCAGTCTATGGAGATTTTCTCCACAAGAAACAGTTTTCTCATGGCCTTGATGTCACAGTGAATCAGCCACCCCGGAGAATGGAAATCTGATCACTGCGTAATAATCCCTTCTTGACTAACAGTCTTCCCACAACTGTTATCGAGAACCATGTCAACTTATGGGGCACACTTTAATGATTATAACAGTTTGAACAAAAGCTCTCTTCATCTTTGAAAACAGAGGTCTTTCTTCTTTCTTCTTCTTCTCTTTGCTAGGAAGCAGGGATCTTCTCCCCTCTCTGATCAAACTTCTCATGGGATCACAGCTGTTCCAACATCTACTCACTTTAGCACAAATGCCTCTGCTGATATCTACAGTTAGAACAGNTTTCTTCTTTCTTCTTCTTCTCTTTGCTAGGAAGCAGGGATCTTCTCCCCTCTCTGATCAAACTTCTCATGGGATCACAGCTGTTCCAACATCTACTCACTTTAGCACAAATGCCTCTGCTGATATCTACAGTTAGAACAGTTCATCCACCCCATAATGCATTTCTATGATTTAGAGGGAAACAAGTCTCTTCTCCACAGCTTAAAAAAGTGAAATTTCAGTCCAAGAGTGAGGCATCTCCATCAATCCCTTCCACCTGGGACCCGACTTTTTCCTTTTGTCTGACCTTGGTGTTTTCATGCTGTTTCTGTGTGTATCTTCAGCTTGGTCCTTTTCTTTCACTCAGGAGAGAGAACAAAGTCTGAAAGTCTCATTCTGGGCAGTAAAAGAGTCAATACCTTGCCGGGGCCTGCAGATGGTCATGTGATCCCTTCAGGGTGCTGGCTTGAGCTGTTTACCATGGATCATTCTTTGGCAGCCACTCTGGGGAAAAGCTAGAACCCTAGCAGGGGCCCAGCCACAAACGGTGGTGTGTTGCTCTGGCTGAATTCCATTCCAGGGGGCGCAGTGGGGCAGCCACTGTCTGGAGCTTCTCCCAGTGCTCGGCCATCACTGTATCAGAGCGGGGTGGAGGGGCAGCCCTATAGGAACAGAGCCCAGCTGTCTCTCCTGCAGGCCGCACTGGCACTATGGCGGGATGGGCCCGGCCGCCTGGAGCTGCTCTCTCAGGGTGTTAGCAGCAGCAGCAGCAGCTTTTCTGCTATGCTGGGGGAAAGGGGGAAGCAGCCAGGATCCCAGCAGCCAAAGGGCCTCCCCTTCCCAGCCCAGCCCCAGCCCCAGGCCTGGCCAGGCCTGCAGGCTGTGCGGGGCCTGGCCCAGCCAAGCTAATTACCTTCTGAGAGGCCAGAAAGAAAAGAGAGATTCCTGCGGTTTTTTGTCTTTACATGTATGTTTCACAAAGGCACACAAACTTTCTCATTGGTGTAACAATGTGTCAGCATTAAAAATCAGACACGGATTGGTCCTTGTCAGGTCCAAAGGAGGCTGCTCAGATCCTGACAGGGAACTGTTTCAGGAAATTTATACAAACCAGCACATTTCCATTTTCCCTTTTTGCCAAAACTGCAGTTAATTATTAGTAGCCATCACTCACAGATTGAACAGGAATAGCTATCACAGCTATAGAAGGAAATTTAAAATAAAACAGGAGAGAGAGAAAAATAAAACCTCATCTAGAACAGTGTATGGATTTGTTTCTGTGAACTCATGACTACTCCATCGCCAGGGAACAGCAATCCATTGAATCCTTCTGTATCTGCTCCTTTTTTTATAACAGGTATGAAGAAGGAAAAAAAAAAGAAGAAAACATTGGTCATGTTTTTTGGAAGCTAGCATGTGCAGACTTGTCTCAGTTATTATTCCAGGTGTCCCAACCCCCAAAATACCTGCAAAACACTGAAATAAAACCTTATCCTTCTGTTTCACATTCTTCCTTTCTCTTTCACTCATTAATTTCTTCATCTCACCACTTCCCAATACAAACATTATTTGTTATACCAGCTTGCCTTCATTCACCTTCTCAAGGCAGTGGGGCCAACTAAATTATGATTCTCAAGGAAAATAAAAGATGGGTTATCTGAAGATAACAGCACAGTCTGTATAATTTGTATCTTTGACTTGTATCAGCTGCAGCTGAGGGACATTTGTACTCTTTCTGTGCTTATTTCCTCATGGTCAAAGATTCCTTCAGTAAAGTCTGCATCTTCTGTGCCTTGAATTGGATGAACTGGATTGAGCATACTGAAAAGCTTTCAAAAAACAGCATCATCTCTTTCAATTATTTTTGAAATTTATGAGTACTTACTGTAGTTCTGAGTTTGGCTGACAAGATAAAAAAGCAAGTACTCACCACTTTTTGTCAGAGGCAGGAAGATAAAATCCAGCAATGCCTTGAACAGTGATCAGAGGAAGGCAAGTCTGAGACAAATTACTTCGGTTTGTTTTTCGAAGAAAGAAACTTATTCTGGAACAGTACAAGAAGCATCATTAAGGTAATTAGTTGGACATCTAGGGTGACAATTCCCTCTCTTGTGTTTTGTATTGTTTCATTTAGTGCTTTAGAAATACTTTCTTGTGATAATATCTAGAGGAGGGATTAGAAAAACTGTTAGCCATTTAAGCTGTGAGGGTAAGGTCAACAATTAGGAGCTACAAATAGAACTTTAGTGGGGTGATTGACTTGCAGGAAGCCAAGAAAAGCTACATTAAGACTGTGAGCTCACATTTGTAATGATTCCCTCCCTAACACTCTCATAGTGACATAGTTCTACTGATGCCTTGAGGAGCTGGAACAGAGGCTACACGGAGAGTTGAAGGGAATAAAATGGGTATTTATTGAGAGGCCTACAAAAGGCCTACAAAAGCCACACCCTAGCAGTATGAGTGCCACAGTCGTGGCCCCTGCCTGGATGGCTCCAAGATGGAAGCAAAGGAGGAGTTGGTCACAAAACCTCACACTTGTATAGGTTTTGGTTCATTTGCATGAACCCGCTCTCCTCTCGCCACATTCTTTCTGCTTAGGGCCTGAAGTTTGCAGAAACTGTCCTTGAGTTCTCAGCTGGAATAGGACTGTTTTGTCTTCATCACCCTAGCACATCAGAAAAGTACATCCAAGCAGAATAGAAAAACTTAAAACTTAAGGCATCACTACAGGACTCACTTTAAGAGAATTTACCTGTGTCTCTCAGTCCCTGCATACATCTCCTTGACACTCATGTGTCAGGCTGCAGGAAATAATTAATCAAGTTCCCAGAGGCAACATCAGGACTGAACTTTACAGGACTACTGTCGAACACTTTCTTCTGTCACTGCTGGTGGCTCTCCAATCTGCTGACTTGTCTTGTGTTTTCCTACCCACCCTACATATTTACAGCCCCACTCCACCAACCAATGCCTCTTTGAGCAGGGTTAGAAGGAAAGAAACAATACCATCACGGCAGGGAGTCATTATCTTCCCTGTTCTCTTTCTTCATAGGATGAGAGGACTCCACACAGGAAATGTGCCAGTAACCTGTGTTTCATATTAAACCCGTGCTATGGTATAGTTGAGGAAAATCCCACTTTCAAAAATCAAACAAATATTTTATTTATCTATTTATTTATTTATCTATTTATTTATTTTCTGTTCCCATAAAATCTGCTCTTAAAACTAACTCAGACTTACATAAAAATAAAAGTAAAGAATTTGTTACCTACACTTCAGCTGAAACATTCAGAAACATTGATTCAGAAGGTGGACACCAGTGGTAAAGATGTTCACATTTTGTTCAAATTATTAATTTAATCTTCCTTAAAACAGAACAAAGAAAAAAAGCTGGACAAGTGTAGAGACATAAGCTACCAGTAAGGCCTCTCTTAACCGTTTAACCCAAAGGATTACATATTGTTCCATTGGAAGGGGCAATTCATGCCAGTGGCTCTGGTAGAGCTGACAAATTTGACACAAATTCCTAATCTCTGTTACTGAAGTTCCTGCAGATGAACACTGCCATTTATACTGAATTACCTTTAATCCAGACATTCCCTTTATTAGAGCACTATCCAGAAATTTTTAGGGATATTGCTAGAGATATAAAAAACAAATTCAGAAGTAACATGACAGGAGAAAAGGATTTTATTTATTACATACATCTTTAATCAAAGAGCTCTTGAACCCTATGCTGCTGCAGATATCTCTGTTCTAACAGATTCTCTTGTACCTATACAGTACAACAAAGCTCAAATTTTCAGCAGGAGGATTTTATGCACACAGTGCAAATACACAGATTAACATAATAACTCCTAATGTCTTATTTAACTGAGGGCTTAAAACAAAAAGAATTATTTGAACTTTCTGGGCAGCACTGCATCACCTTTAGAAATGCACACTCTGGGTTTGTTCTCTTTCCAATGACATGAAAAGCCTGAGTCTGATTCTCATTATAATCAGGGTGGAACTTCCAGACCAGACACCAGCTAGCCTGGCTCATGCTGAGCATGACTTTGAAGAAAGAAATAACTGGAAAAAACCCAGGCTCTTACACAGGTAACTCTTTCAACCTTAAATGCAGTAATTAGAAAGCATTTATGTCAAATCAAATTGAGAACAGAAGGAAACACCCCAGATTCTGCTAACTTCAACCATATGAGCTGCTTTTTCAGGGTGCTCAGCCTAGTCCCTGGTCTCCAGACCAACTGTGGATTTTTTCTCTTGTATGACTGCTTCCATATTAGCATTTCCTAAGGGCCTACAAAACTGTTTCATTTAATTTGAACATATCACAATCCCTTTAGTACATCTTTATTTGGAGATCATGTTGCAGCTTAGTTCTCTTTTTTGTCTTGAACTCCTCACATAGCACTGCTGGAGACAGTGATAACTGCTGATCTTCTTCTAGACAAAAAACCATAAAACAACACCCCCCTCATATGTAGTTTAATTACTATTTGAAACAGAAAAAGTAGAAAGTTGCTTTTCCTGCATCTGATGATGGCTCAGTGTGTCTCGCAATTTTACAGCAAGACAGACCCTGTGTGCACTTCTACTTCTAAAGATTACAACAGTTTAAACACAACAGGAAGCTTCACAGGGAAAAATAAATAAAATTACTAGCTACCATCAATGTGTGGTAATTTATAGCTCCGAACATCAACCTTAACTACTGCTAGCAGCTCGTAAATTGGACTGGATTGCTAAATTTCACATTTTCCTTGTGACATGTTTTTTGAGGAGTGAGGGGAATCATAAGGGCGATATTTGTTACTATGAAATACATAAAAAAAACCCTGTGCATACTTTTTACCATGCCACTAACATAACTGAGTGTACTAAATTATGCCACATAGCAAACTAATAAACAGTAGCATTACCTGAAACTGCCATGAGCTGGTGCCTGAAAGCTCAAAATTTTAAGTGGTTAGTAAGAGTGAACATACAAAACTGGGTGTCAGTGCTGATGCTGCACAAATGCAGATGTGCTGCTGTGGGCTGACCTTGGCTGTCTGCCTGGTGCCCACCCAGCTGCTCACTTGCTTTCCTTCCTCAACAGGACAGGGGGAGAAAATGAGATGCAAAACTTTGTGGATCAGAACAAAGACAGGGAGATCCCTTACCAAAAGAGACTCAACCCAGGGAAAGCTAGTTTATTGTCAGTTAAATAGATTCGGGTGGTCAGAAACAAAGAGAAGAAATGAAACACCTTCCCACCATCCAGCCATTTGCTTTCTCACGCTCAGTATCACTTCTTCACTCCCATCTCTCTATCTCTTCTCTCTTGAACAGTGCAGGGAGACAAGGAATGGGGTTTATGCTCAGTCCATAATAGACCCTCCCCACTGTTCCTTCAGGGGAAGGAACATCCACCAGCCCCACAGGGTCTCTCCTAGGGCCATAGTACCATCTCTGTTGGGGTGTCTCCTCCCCTCCATCCCTCCTTCCACTCTCCTCTCGGGCTTACAATGGAACAATTAACCTGCAGGCAAAGTAGTAAATCCCACACACATCCACCCAGTTAATCAACATGGGTGAACAGCTATGGACAAATTTTGCTCCTACTATTTACTCTTATGCTGAGTGAAAAAATCCTTGCCTTCCTTTTACATAACTCCTAGTGGTATTATAGCTTCCAGCTTTAAACATCTGTGAATTCATCATCCTTCAGATCCGAAACAGGACGGTCTGGCAAGCAGGCTAGAAAGGGTCTGCTGCTCTGACTGCAAGACTCCCAATGCTGCCCTTGCAGCAGAGCCCTCAGGTTGTGCTTGTCATCCCTCAGTGGCAGTGTAGTATCCACCCCAATCAACATGCAGATGGGAATTGTGCAGCAGGATCTGGAAAAGCACTAAAGATCTCAGGGCTGCAGATAGCTAATCCCATTGTTCTCCAAGACCAATTGTATTATCATGTGAATAAATAAAGTGACTTCACTGGCTCAGTAGGTAAGTAATGCATGAATAGGGCAGGCATCCAGAGAAGTTACTGCTGGTATGTAGTACTTGTATAAGTCTCCCTCGTCTTGGAGGAATGGAAGTCGTGTGATAATTTTGATAAGTGGAAGTGCAGTTGTGGTGGGTAGCTCATAACAGTGCATCATCATCAAATCTGTTTGCATTTTAAAGAGTTCCTACACAGGCTGCTATGAAAGAAAAACATGGTCTGGTTTTAATAGTAAAACAGACTCTCTCTGGAAAAGATGACAGTAAAGTTTTTGCCAATAACACAGCACATTAGTTAAGAATATTTATCCAGCTCCAGATATTTCAGACTCTTTACATTTAAACTGATAATTATTGCAAGAAATTAGGCCTGCTTCTCATACTCTTTTGCTATTAATTTGTTATTTTCTCCCAAAGCAGCAACAAATGTCATGTTCTGCAAAAATAAAATGTTTTAAATTGCTCTCCTTCAGATCAAACTCTAGATTTTCATTTTGGCTGTAACGAATTGAGTATATTTAGAAAAATTTTGGGAGTGTTTTCAATCTACTAACAAATTCTGGTCAGGACTAATCAGAATTCAGGTATCATTCTTACAAATTATGACTTCTTGATCCACACCCCATAGGAGTCTTGAATTTTGATTTTCAGATTCTGTTGCGGTTTGCTGTTTTAGTTTATTGTTATCCCGTTTTCCCCCAGTTGTTATAATGGTTTCTTCCCAGGTTACCCCCCTAGCTGGTCTGCCCCAGGTCTCCCTTTCCTTCCCTTGCCCCATCACTCCACCCCAAACNCCCTCTGTCCAATACAACCTCTCCTTGGACCCACTGAAGGACTCGTCCTAACTCTTCGCCTCTCCCAGACGTGCGATTTGCTCTAGGGGTTTGGTGCCCTAGCCGGATTCCCGGTTCCCAGTCACCCGGGAGACGGCCCACTCCTGGCACGGAGCTTCGCCCTGGGGGGCTAGCTGGGCAGGCTGGAGTGGTCAGGAAGAGGGTGAGCCGCGTCAAGATTCTGCAGGCAGGTGTTTAAATCTATGCTTCCATCTGTGTTTGGATGTGCTCTGGCCTAGAATATGTGGCAAAATTTGTTATCCATCTAATTATTTTATCCTTTATCAGACTGAAGAAATTTTAGGTTCGTATTCCTAGATGTTCTGAAGGAGAATTCATTCTCAAAACATGCCTTCTGGACCAGACTTCTGCAGATAACCCAGTAACTGCCACCACTTAAAATAAAAAACCCAACCCAGGCAAGTAAGAACTTTAGGGAAAACAAAAGTTATTTTACATAAAAGGCCTGTGATTAAAACTTCTTTGGGAGAAGTAGGACCTGAAATAAATTTTTCTTGGGTTGCAAAGACACATACTTCTTTCAAGGTCCATTAGCGTGGCTGCACTATCTGGTGGCTGTACGTGTTGATGGCACACAATCCATCCTCCTGAGGATTTTCTTACAAACAGAAGAGAATTCATGGTGTCTTGTGCTACAGATGGTACAAGAAAGAGCTTGACAAAGCAGACTATTGATTAGAATGGTCATCTGGAAAGGAAGGTTTGTGGCTGAAATTTCTGCTCTGAAGAACAGCAATTTAATCAATGAGTATGTCAAGTAATAGGGAAGATACAGATAGAACTGGAATGGGGTTTCTCCTCTTTTTTCTTGCAGATCTTGCTGGAACTAGAGCTCTAAACTTTTGACTGTTAATCAAGTGAAACTAAATTTGTATCCACTGGACCAATTCTCTACTTGACTAAAAGGTTTAAACTTTGGTATCCAAGATTGCCTGGTCTTCGTAGCTACATATCTTTAGAGATGGCTGCCAGGAGTAAGACAGAATTAATATAAATGGCATTTATATTGCAAATATACATAGCATACACTTTCATGAGCTACGTGCAGGTAAAATAAAACAAGCGGTTTGAAAGACTGAAGATCTCCTCAGATTTGTAAAGTTCTAAGACCTATGAGGTCTCTTAAATCACCAAGGAAACAAAAATAATGATTCTATTGTTGCTAATTTCTATGATCGTAGGGAGAATTTCAGAAGAAATCCTACTTTTAGCTGAACATATGGTCCAGTTATACAGTTTATACCATAATGAAACATAAATAGAAATGCTTATGTGACACTTTTAAGAACAAACTGGCTTGAAAATTTTGAGCACAGCATTTTATTGATTGACTGACACAATGAGTTCTAGCATCCCTCTGCATTGCCAGTGGATAATTATGATTATTATGAGGAGCACGCTTTGACAGAGAACTGAAATAATCTGTTTTCTATAGCTCTGAAAGACCACTTCCCTCTACAGGCCATATGTGGAAGCACAAGACAGTTTTATATTACAATTTTCATTTCGCCTTTAAAATAATAAATTAAAATTAATATGAGTTATACCTTTCACTATCTAATATAATTAAGAGGAAGTACCATCCCAAGAAATGAGAAGCACTCCGAGTACAATCATTCATACAGCCAAGTACATCCATTTTAGTTACTGGAGCAAATCCTTAAACAACTAGGTGCAGAGAAAACCCACTTTGCCAAACTTTCAGGCTGAACTTCACAGATAGATTCACTATTGCAAAAGCATTAAAATAGTGATTTGTGAGAGCTTAAATCGTGCATGTTATTTCCAAATTACAGACTGTCAATTCCATTGCTTCCAGAGGAAAAAAAAAAGAAAAAAAAAGAGTAAGAGAAAAAAATGTGTTAATCTTATGAAGTCAGGTTTTCTCAAATGATTTTCACTGAATAAGCAGAACTGTTAAGTATTCTAATTTGAACACTTTAGAGTGTGTTCTTACACAAAGTTTAACATACAGCATATTCCACATACATCTTTTTCCATTTTCTCACAGGTTGTTTTTGAAAGCACACTTATGTTACCAATAGGAAGTGCTAATTGATTGCTTTCTCAAATTACTCTTAAATAGAGGAGGTTTTGATAGAATATCCACAAATTTAAAAAGCAGCCCAAATGTCAAAGACCAGAAACTGCACCCTGTGTTCCCTAATCCATCTGTAAAAGACTTCAGAAGGCAGGGTCAAAACCCTTTAATTTGCCACACATATCTCTTGTCACTTGTGTAAATTGAGCAACTCTTTGAGAAGTTTAGTGTCTCTAGCTGGAGCAATCTCTGGAGGAATAGACACAGTTTTGTCATTTTGCTTTTCTTTTCTGGTTCAGAGCCGTTTTGTCAGATATGCACTGTGGGTTTCTTCCTACTTTTATAGCGTGACTGCCAGGGACCTAGGTTTTCCCTTCCCATTCCTTTTTAAGCTTTGTTTCCCAGTTCTTTCCACACAGCCTTTGCCCAGAGTCGCATCCTTCCCGAAGCTGTTTGAGCCTAATGTCGCACTCACCCTGTGCTTCTGACCTATGTGAATTCCAGTCAGCTCCTTTCTTCCATTCTATATTCCCTGCACAGCAAATTTTCCTACAGAATCTGATTATGATTTGGCCATGTATCTTCTCTGCCAGCCATCAGATCTTTGCTGGAAGTGAGAGGGTATTGAGATGATGCCCTTGATGGAGCCAAAACTGTTTAGGCCTGCAATTTAAACAAAGAACAAGCACTGCCTTTTAATCTGAGCTTCTTTTGCATTTGAATTGCTCATGTGAGCTTCCTGGAGCACCTGCTCCCAACTCCATGAAATCTCCCGCCAATTCCTTTCCCCAGTGTCCAGTCCTGTTTCTTAAAACTCTCCCTTGAACATTACCAAAGTTCTTTCCCCTTCTGCAAATATATGCTGTTTATTTTCAATTTTTCTAGATATCTGAGAGGAAATGATTCATATAGGGATAAAGAGAGGCAACTGTTTCTGAACACAGTCAGCTTCTCCCTAAGGATAAAGCTAGATATTAGAGATGATTAGGTAAACTCTCTCATTGCTTAAAATTACCTCCCCTTCTTGTCAGACATTCATGAATGAAGGTAGGAAACGCAGATTTATTAAAACAGAATGAGTCCCCTTATTTTATTTTATATCTAGAAATCTCCTTTCAGTTTCCTCAGCTAAAAAGCAAGGCTTCTCAAGTTGGATCCAGTTAATTTGTGTTGGTTCAAGACCTCTCTGCTGCAACATTTATTTTCTTTGTGACCATCTTTCAGCTCAGTGTTTGTTCTGAAGAGTCCTTTGACAGAAATTCCTCCGGAAGCCTTGCACCTTGCACACCTACCTACACTTTCTTATGATTTTGCAGTCTAGACTCCAAGGTCCCGTCTGTTGTTTTGTTTTGTTTTTTTCTGGTGACTATCCTTATTCCTTTCTACTCTCTTTCATGTGAAAGACAAGAAACCTCACTTCCCTACTTTCAGTGATCTCCTTGCATGATTTATTGCCGATCAAAGTGTTTTTATTAAAACCAAGCACAGTAACACTGCCATAGTCTAGAATGAGTATGGAAAATCCAGGAACATATGCTGGCAAAAGCATTTTAACAGTCATTTAGATAGCATCACTATACAAAGCTTGCAGTAAAAGCAAACTGCACAAACATAAATTTTATAGAAAACCTTGCCAAATCACAGTGCTGGTTTGCTCTACTTCCACCTGCATGGGAAATTCTGTTCTGTTGTGAAATCTTGGCCTCAGGCCTCACAGGATGAGGCTAGAATATCCCCAGCAAGTGGTAGGGGAGGGAGCATGCTCTGTGGTGGCAATACAAAGAAAAATTTTCTGAGTCTACTAAGCAAAGAGTTGTTCAGCAAACTATAATTCAGCAGCATCTAAGTGAATTATGACAGGAACAAATGAACACCTTGATAAGCATGCAAAATTTGATTCTGAAATGCATGTATGTATTCAAGCTTTTCAGTTAAGTAGGTGTGACAGCTCATCATGTCATCATGGATATGATGAGTTATGCTAATATTACTGTCAAAAACAAACCAGAAGCCCAACAATGGAACTGTTCAGACAGCGTGAAAAAAACCTCACAAACTAATAGTTAGAGTTTGATAAAATCGTAGTGTAAAAAGTTTGCTTTTTTTTCATGGGCAACTGCAGCCTTCACCACCTGTGCCATTTGCAATAATCTTGCTTTAGACTGTCACATCTGTGAATGTGCATCCATGACCCAGATCTATTACAGTTCACTAGAGTCTGATATATAAACTTGCTGACTGAAACATGGCCACTTCAACTGGCAACACTTGAAGCATTTAGTTAATAAGCAGCATGAATCATACCTAAATTTATGCAATTGTCTCTAGCCCCCAGGATGCATTCTCATGAAATTCGAGCTGAGCAATGTGTGTTGCATTGTACTAAGAGTCCTCAGTGGGGGAGCTGGGCCTCTTTACACTGAGTACCCTGAAAAGCAGTGGTGACAAAACATATTCTGAACAAAAATCAGCAGTTATTAGGTAAACCATAGAAAACTAATGCCTTGAAGCAATGCCTAGTAGTATTTTCCCCCTCTCTCCTGCCTTTCCTAGAATTTATACTATAAGGATTGTCTTTATTTAACTTACTAGAGAAATTGCTAATTAGAAGCTCCTCTTCAGCCAACTAAGAAAGGGCTGAAACAGATTTTCCAGTTTGTTACATACACTGAGGTGAGTCGCAGAGAAAGCCAGACATTCATTTTCTTCTGCTTCCTTTAGATTTTCAGAACGATGTTAATTCAGTTCTCAGAAAAAGAAAATGAGGCACGTTCCTCTTAGGGGTCATCTTTGGTATCAAGGGCACTAAGAAGGAGAAGGTAGTCTTGATATGGCACTATTGTTTCATGGGCCATGGCACTATTAAAGCAGTAGTGTTTTCTAATTGATTACTGGTAGTACATCTTTCCAACTGCACTGTTGAAAACAGGATTGATGACAGCAGGGATGATTTAAGTAAGCTTTTACCACAGCTTACAGAGAAAAGGTAGACAAGAAATTATTTGAAGTGTAGAAGGCTCAACTCAATCAGACAGTTTCATTTTCTTGCTCTTTGCTTTGACAGCTCTAGTTCAGATTTCTGGTTTGTGTTGTTCATTACATTTATTTGTCCTTCTAACTTTGCTGTCATTAATACCTTTACGATCCAAAAATATTGTCTTGGTTAATGGTATTTTTGCATATATAAAAGAAGTATTTTCTTTTTCAAAACAAACATCCAGACAGTCTTTCATCCCACTTCTGGGATGAAGTGGGATGAAAGTCTGTCTGGATGTTTGTTTTGAAAAAGAAAATACTTCTTTTATATATGCAAAAAATAGAAATTTCCATATGTACCTTTCTATACATAGAAAGGTACATATGGAAATGGGTATTACTTTTCCATAAGTAATTATTTATGGAAAAGTAATACCCATATTTTATATATGCAAAAAATACCCTTCTATGTATAGAAAGGTACATTTCCATATGTACCATAGAAAGGTACATATGGAAATGGGTATTACTTTTCCATAAGTGATCTGTTCTGCATCTGTCATGATATATCTGAAATAAAAACAAACTATACTCTTGCTGAAGGTCCAGTAGCCTGACTACTGAAAATGAAAGTAATGAGGAATATTTTTTGTTTGGTTGGTTTTGTTTTTGTGTTTTATTACAGGGTGTGTTTTTTAAAAACATTAACCGTGCTTACATAGCAAGGTAATTGAAATTCATTGACTCTGTCCCCCAATGAGTCCTGACACATCATGTATGATCTTTCACAGGAAATCATGACACATAGTAGCTGGTGTCCGAGCCTGAATGATTGGTGATCAGAAATACAGGATATGAAGATAAGTGGACCTGTCCTGTGAGTGAACATGAGCACAAAGACTACCACTGCCAGCTTGCTCTGAACTGAAGTCTAAGGTACAGCTCAATTACACAAGTGCACTAAAGCAGCAGAAATCCCCTTGGTGGATGTTTTCTGAGTCCTCTCTTGGATGCTCTGCTCAATAGGTCTTTCTGGTGTTTTCACAAGCAATTTTTAAGCTCTCAGCTGTCACTGAGAGCTCCTCCCACTGGTTGGTTTTCCCATAAAATCAACTGTCCCTGATTTCCTTTTTCTTCTAGTTTATTCCTATTCCATGAGACCTTTGCTAAAGGTTGGACAAGCCTACAGCCCACATAGTAAAATGACAAGATGTCCAAGCCTGGGGGACCTGAACCTTCCAAGAATTGCTTTGGTTTTACTTACTTTTTACAAGGCACTGGGATTTCACTGTGCTATCTGTTGCTTTTCTTGGTCCCAGTTCTCTTGTACTGGTTTATCACTTAAAAATTTTATGGAATAATTTAGATGCACTTTAAAGGTAAAATTTTTCCATGCCCAGAGCTACCTAATTTATAAAAAAAACCCAAACAACTGTGATTAAGAAATGCATGAAAGTCAAGTACAATATCTCAGATTTGAACACAGGTCTTGGTCTTCCTCTCTCTCTTGCTTGCTGTCTTTCATGTCAATGTAGGAAAAAAATGGACATTCACAACATGAAAGGAAAGGAATGGCAAAAAAAATGAATTGCATATTGTGATTTTAATTCCATTTAGGTAAATTGCTGTATGTTTGACCTTTATTTTATTCTTGAAATAACAATTAAATTTAAATTCTTCAATTATTTTAACAACTTAAAATGGTTCAGTTTTCCAGATTTAATGAAATAAGTTATTTTATTCTAAGAAAATACCCTGGGATGACCTAATGCTATAATTACACATAAAACAAGTATAATACAAAATACTGCTAGAGTTTTATTAATTCAGCTATGAAAAGAATCAGAGATGCATTAAAAACTACTTTAAAAATTCATTGTAATCTTTCAACCTGTTAAAATTTTGGCATCCTCTCTGAGTGAAAATAACTTACCTTCACTATATGAGATGAAGATACAGCTTTGGCTTGTTTTGGAGTTTTTGTTGAAACCTGAAGCTGAAGCCAGGATCCCTAAGAGAAGTAATGGATGTTATAAAAATTTCAGTCATAATAAGGAGAGAGAGCACCTCGTTTTAAACCTCCAGAGGATACTGTCTCTTTGTAGGTCCAATATGAACCCTACAGCTTACTTTGGAAAGGCTGGAAATGGAGAAATAAGAGGGAGGGAGCCACATGTAATAGCCAAGACAAATCGTACATGTGTACAGTGGCACAGAAACAGAGCTGAGCACTGGCTAAGAAACAGACCAACATTTCTGTACCTGTGAGAGAAAGGAATGATACAGTAGCCTGGTAGATGCAGAAGGCTGTTTTCCTCTCTAAGCAAAATCACCGGAGGGGAATAATTTCAAATAGGACCTCAGGCATAAGTTATACAGCTATACCACCTTTTTAAAAAGTTGTAGGAGACATCAAGAAAGATCCTAATCTGCTTCTTAAAATGAGGTGTCATAGATCTCAGTGGAGACCCCCACCTCTGACATTGAAAGACCACAGGCTTTTGCTTAAGAGAAAGTGAGATGACAAGTATTAATTGCCTTGGCCTACAGGGAGCACAATATTAGCTTGAACAATAGACAGTAGGGTATATCTCTTCAAATTGAATGGATATGAACACCTCTGTAGTATCTTCTCCCAGTTCATAAACTTAGCATCAATCAGCTTGAATTTCAGTAGGTATCTGTCATCCAAGCTGTCACCTCCATTATGCACATGGTAAAACTCCAAAACCCACAGCAATCTCTGTTCATTACCCCTTCTAAAAGCACCTCATAGGCATTGGCCAGGGCATGCCGCAGGAGAAGATCCATCAGGATCCTATCTTAAGAGTCTCCTTGGAACAAAACAGCAGTCTCTGGCATGACCCTGACAAGATCCCTGTAATATTCATTATCCTGCCTAGTCTAATTAAATGTCAAAATATGGTCATGGTTATTAGAAGAAATATGGCAGATTTTCCTCAATTAGGCTAATGAAATAGCATACAACAATAAGTCTTCAACAGCCTTAGTCTCTAGACACTCCAGCTTTGAATATAGAAATATTATCTTCTCTAGTGAGTTGATGTGGAAGCAATAACTATCCCAACCCTCCAGAAACACTAACCACTGCAAACCTTGGTCTCTTCTCTCAGGGGAAAGTCTGGATTTAGCTGAAAGCATCTTCACTATCCATTTGGCTTCTTTCTCCTCTTGCAGTCCTTCTAGCAGGTATGAAACACTGGAAGATTACAACAACAACATTTTAAAGCCAATTTACACAGATATAAATGGCTACCCCATGTTCAGAAGTCATTCATTTTGAACATCCAAGGTGATGCTGTCTGGGCTTGAAGAGAAAAAATTCTTTTTCCATGCAATTCAAAATTAAAGAGAAAAAATATCTGTTATTCCAGATGTGTAATCTGCTTGCATTTTAAAATAAATAATTTGCTTTTTCAAAATTAAAAAAGAGCTCTGTTGGCTATTAAAAGCCATGTGCAAAATTCCTTGACTGCAGATGCTATTAATATAAACAAACAAGTTTAAGAGGTTCATCTTTGCATGAAGGATGCACACTGCATGGTTCTCTGTAACTCAGCTCATCCTTGACACTACACATGGGCTCTTGAGTCTCTAGTCAATGGGCCAAGTCTGGTGAAGAAAGCCTCATTAGCTGCTTTGACTCTATGACAGTTAATTACCCTGAAAGAGTTTGTGTATGGAAGAAGAGAACAGGGCAAGCAAAGCACTCACAGTGGAGGTTTTCATTCCATTATTATGCTTTGCTGGTGTTTTGTTTTTCAAACCAGAATGACTGCAATATCACTTATGAGAAAGTCAAAGGCATATCAGGATGGAGTCAGTGAACATATGCATAGCCAGAATCTGATTAATCTCACAGGGATAAGTACATAAAAACTGTCAAAAATTCTCTCCAGACCATGAGGTCTAGTATATTATTTCATTATTTTTCTTAGCAGAGAAAATTCACAGGAGAAGATCAGATAAAAAACCATCCTATATGAATTAAAAAAAAAAAAATCTATGCAATGAGACAGTATCTCCAAGAAGTGACACTAATAATTGCAATTGAAATGGATGTCACAGGGCAGCTTCTCACACTCTGAAGACATCGTGTAGAAGGGCTGTGCTGAGTGTATGGCTGACTCATGGTCAAAGTGATATGCAACACATGCCTCTGGAGACAATATAACGTGTAGAAAGTACAGCTACAGGTAAAACTTGCCACATACATTATGTCTGAACACCAAAATTAGTTGTGTCATTTACACTGTGTTACAGTCTGCCAATAGCCTTGTTATAATTACCCTGTACAGCATTTCACTTAATCTTCCTGTCACTTGTAAAAGGTGACATCCACATAGCAGCAGGAATCCTCCTTCAAGAAATCATGTAACAAAGCCACCTGAAGCATAAATTTAAATGTTCATACAATATAAAGGCAGGAGAAAAAAAGCTTGCTTGCTTCATGAATATCTATGATTTCTATAACACAAGAACTTGAACATTTCAGTGGATTGAATGGGTTAAACAAGAAATAGCTTTCCTTGTTATTTATTATTGATGACATGTTGTACTGACTACATATCTTGGCTAGAGATCCCTTAGCTTTCTTTCCTGTGGAAAAAATCCTCATTAATTTCTCCCTCCCTGCAAAATAAAAAAAAAAAAAAAAAAAGAAGAAAAGCTCTCATTGCATGTGGAAAGAAAAAACAGGACATAAAATTAGACGTTGTCATTCCAAATTATAAAAGTGTCAAGCTTTGCTGCCTCCTCGTTTCCTAACACCAAGTCCAGTGCTGCCACTGCTAGTCTGTGGGACACCTCTGTGCTTGACTAAAGAGCCTGCTCCCCAAGTGCAGTGATGCAGGTGAGTAGAGCATCAGAGGTACCATGGGACATGCTGGGTTTACCTAGTTATGCAGGGTCACCACTAACAATTATGGGCCATCTTTGTCTGCCCTGGAACCAGCTGTGAATTATTCTTACTCTTCTAAAATGTCCTGAAACATCTCAGATGTTGCTCACAGTAAACAGCCCCATACACACCTTGTCTTCTAAGAATACATCTATCTGCATGTGGCAGGTATTCTTGCCCAGTGATGCAGCTGGTGTCAGCTTTCTTAATGCATAATTTTCAACAACTTCTAGATTCCCCACATGTGAAAAGAAAAAAAAAAAGAGACAAGGCTGGGAATAGAGAACCTGTCTATCTGTTCATCAGCTCTCGCTCCTTATACATTACCCGCTCCCCTCCCAATCATCTGTTTTATCTCAGAGCACCACAGTGAGGCTGAAAAGTGATTTGCTTAACATCAGAAAAGTTCTGCAAGAGACCCAGGAGCTGAACTTGCATCCCCTGACTCCCAATTTAGTGCCTTGCCTACAGACACCCTTCTTTCTCTGTGGAAGTAGAGGGACATGCTTGGTACTAAACATAAATTGTGATGTGGACTAAAAGCAATGTGCCCTCCCGACTCCATGTATGATAGGCAGCTATTAGCAACTCTACAACTGAGTCAGTAAATAACCTATTTTCCCATTGTTTCACATGCAAGACATGAAGTTAATTTCCTGTGCTCCCTGGATCGAAAAGTGAGCTGCTTAACTGGCTCTCTTGTCCACATTCAAGGTAATCTTTCATAATAAATTAAAGGAAATACAGCATGTTCACAGTGACTGGAAAAGAATTGTGTGGCAGCACATAAATCAGCAAGAAGCCTCTCCCAGAACAACTTGTTAGCAAGTGATGTGGCATTTGTAGGAAGATGTCTGTGACAGTGCTCTTTCTGAAAGCAAAATAACCACTAACTATTTGCTAGTTTTCTCCTCTGCTGCTAAGTAAAGCATCAATTAGATGAGAACCATTTAGAGTTGCACAGTTCGACACTTCTAATCCCTTGAAGGCTGCTCTTGTGCCTTCCCTGCATGCTTGCATAAGAATTACAGGTTGCTTTTCAGCTTGAACAATCATTTTCCTATTTAAAGAAAAAAAACCCAACAAACCACAGAGAGAAAGGAAGAAAAGGAAAGACAAAGAAAGGTTTCCCCATGCAATATATAGAAATTGTTCTGGAGGTAGTGCAGAAGTTTATCCTCCCAAATCACCATGAATCTGAATTGTATCTGATCAGAAGCAGCACTCTATGCAATGTCATACATGGACTTCCTGTAGTTTTTTCTCATAGCTGATTCTGTTGGCTTATTTGGTAAGTGACTAAAAAGTAGAGGGCTGCGGTCTCACAGGGACAGTCTTTGTCTTCAGAACAAACTGTTCCCAAAGAAAGAGCCGCTTAGAGATGGTCAGTGAACTGTGTGAGAGTGAGCATGCAGGGAAAAGCAAGATTCCCAGAAGTTCCCAAGGCTCTGAGTTCTTTTATGTCTCTCCACCTGTTTTAGATCAGAACAATTAGACTTACAGGTACTTAAGAGACTACTGTAGAAATATTAGGTATATTTTCAGTTTTATGATTTATGGGCACAACACATTCACATTTCATTCAGATACTCATAGATGCTCCCAGCTGTGCATTGGCCTCTACAGCTGTAACATGAGTTGCATGGCCTGTTACTTCCCCTCCAAGCCCTTTTCACATCAGACAACACTGTTGTTACAGATGGAGACAGTCAGAGAGATCAAAGTCAATATGGAATTCTCAGTTGTGCCACAGCTGTTACTGGGGCTACAACACAGCATCAACTGATGCTTGATAAATTTTGGGGTTTGAGGGACACACCAAATTCCCTGCACATTCACCCACTGAAAAAGGAAATGAGTTTCCCTTGGAGACTGACAATTCACTTTTGTGCTAGCTTTCCAAAGGCTTATACATTTGAGCAAGATCTAAAGTCATCTGCTGCATCCCAGAGGCCAGAAAATCCCTACAGAAAGAACAGATACACAGGCTGCACAACTTGTCTTTGATTTGAATCAGAGTTCTGAGACAGAAAAAAAGAAAATACAAATTTGTACACCTGTTTTAAAACACCTGCCTAAATGCAAGGCTGTAGTAAACCAGGTCATAGCAATGTGCATGCTAATAAGCCTCCTGTTGTGCTATCAGAAGGTTCAGGAGAAATCGTGAAAAGCATTTAATGCTCCCTTTTCTATCCCTTCACAGCATGTGATTATAGTGAAACTCCCCCCCTTTTTTTAAATAGACTTAGAAGAATGCAAATGGTCTTTTTAATTGTTCATGAGATGTCATTACATTTTTTCTTTTATGCATAGAGTTCATTGTTTTAATCAGCTGTTTCGTCCCTTCCAGACAAATATAAGAGGCTGGATAGTTTCCTTTATTTTTTTTTCTTTAATAGAAAATGCAACTTCAAAGTGAAATTATTAGAGATTTTAATTTTTTTTAAATGTACACTTGGGGGGTTAATTAGCATTTTTTTATCAAAGCATTATTATTATATTAGCATTTTTGTTATCAAATCTAAACTATATGACCTCAGTTTTATGTATTCATTGTGAATTCAGATGCTCCTGAAAGAGCCTGATTTATGATAAATTACTGATTTTTTTCCACCTTCATTTTGCTGCCTGCAAACCACAACTGTGGATCAACACATTAAAAAAACTAGGAGAATTAAGACCCTATTCCTAGAAGGAATGGATACATTTCAATAGACAAAGTGCTATGAGCACCACTCTTGTTATTCCTTCTGTGGGTAAGAGAGCACTTCTCAAACTCTTTCTAGAATGTGAAAAAGATTCTCAAAATCAGCTTTAAAATAATAAATATACAAATGTTCTGTTTAAGTACAAACTAGAAGGAACACTATTGGCAAATGTAACAGAGTTTGTCCTCAGAATATGAGGTGCCAGCTTTATTAAGACCCCTCCCAAAAATTCATCAGACCTGGGAATGACATGAGAGGAAGCATGTCCCCAAAGCCAGGCAAAGGTCAAAACTACTTGTTACTGTAAGTGACGAGGTCATGAGTACTATAAAAAGAAAACAAATTTAACTCCAGTCAAACATGCAACGTCTGTGTGTCTGTCTGTTTCCAGTGATTGAATTAGACACTCAAGGGACTCCATTCATATGAAGTTTCATTCTTGTAAATACAAGCCTTGCAGCCTTATCCCAGTTCTGGTGCCTTATCATAAGGCACAGCATAGTCAAAGACTAGGTCTAGAAAAGAGCTGAACTGTGTTTTGGTGTTGCCAAAATGCACAAGCCCAAGCAAAACAACTAGCCATGCACTATTTGCTGAAAACCAATCTAGTTATTCTCAGAGATAAATGAAAGCCAAATTAGCTCAGCTAGACACAACTATAACTGTGATCAAACACATTTCTTTCTTTAAGCTTTCTTCTCTGCTCCTTATGTTATAGGAGGGTGGGAGGGCCCAGGTATTTTTTATTTGGGGTTTTGTTTATTTGTTTGTTTGTGATATTTTGCTTGGTTTGTTGACTGGCTTGCGGTTTGGTTTTTGAGGTTTTCTTAACTTGTTTTTTCCAAAGCTACTTTGAAAAATTCCAGAAGTCTGGCAGTCTAGAGACTTTAAAGCCATTCTGCCTTTTAGGGGTCTATGAATGCTGGCAAGTTTGTAGTGCATTTTATCTTCTTGTTCAGATGTAATGAAGTTGGCTTTTTTTGGTTTTTTATTTATTTATTTATTTATTCATTTATTTTTTATTTTTTATTTTTATTTTTTTTTAAAGACATTCCAATGTTCAGGACTAAAAGGCTGGTGAAGAAATGAGTGGATTAAAGTAGTAAGCAGATCCAATACTGTAAAAAATATCTCTACTGAATCTCTACTGTTAGATTAAGCATTTGTCAGGCATCTTGTGATTGCTTCCACAGAGACAGGGCAGCAGAGAAGCGACATTAAAGGTTAAGCCCCCAAGACACTGAGCTGTGATTAGGCTGTGTTCAGGACCACAGACAAACACCTACAGATACACCTCATGAAGACATCAGGTGTGCAGGAACACATTGCTATCAGTGGATATGAACTATATCACTTTAGTCTGAAACAGAAATAAAATTTAATTACACAAGGATTATTTTAAAGATACAGTTTCTTCTGGGAGAAAAAGTGATGAGGGTGCAAACTACAGACTATTGCAGATGTGTGTTTACCTGGCTGACGTTTCCAGTAATCATCCTGCAGGCAAATAAATCAGAGACATATACTACATTTTTCTCTCCTAGATACTAATTTATTTTTTTTTCTATATAGAGAATTTCTCATTTTGACATGTTTCTATCATGTCACAAAGTGAATGCTGCTTCCAGGAATAGCACATCAATTTTCAAAATTCTTATCTACAGATTAAACTTGCTAGCACAACCCAGAAGCATTAATTTAGATTAGTTACGTTGTCTGAAATAAGAAAAAGCATATCAGTATATCTGTTTTTACAGCCTTTTGTGCATAAACATTATGTTCATAGGGTCACCATAATACAGGAAGGATCAGGCAAGTTTCTACAGGGCTCATAAGTACATGAAAATATTCCATATAAAATCTGTAATGGTCTGTATGTTTCTGTGAAGAATATTAAAATCCCCTTACTTTTAGCATTGTAGAGTATTTGAGGTGTTTCATAGAAACTGTTCGCTTGTGTTTTACCTGTGATTTCAGACCTCTTAAATCCTGCTACACAGGGGTAGCAGAAATTTATAAACTGCTCAGGGTGCCTATAAAGAAGCCTCTGCATTGCTTAAGAACAATATTAATCTAAAACCTTACTGAAAGGGCTAAGGCACACTCCATGATACAGTCATGATTTTTAAAAGTTAAAAAATGGAAGGTTTCCTTATTAACATGACCACTCACAAATTTCTAATACACCACTCTCCTGTTCAACAGGCTGCAAATGCAAAACTGGGAGCAGAAATAGTTTCCCACACTGAGATTCCACTCCCACTGCAAAGCCACAGGCTCTGAGTCAGCTTAGTCTATCCACACCTCTGACTCCTCTGTGGGACACAGGCCACATTCTGAGCTCTGCTGACCACAGCATTGTCCTGTCCGAGCCTTGCAACACAAGAGGATGATAAACACAGCCTTCCTCCTCAAGCTGTGTCTGTGGCATGGGAAGACAGCAGCATATTGAAGAGCATTACATAACCAAGCAGGTCAGGAAATATTAAAATGCTGAATTTTCCATAGTATAATGAGGAACTTTTATCTCTCAACATCAGACACACTAACAAACCTTTCCTGATTTCATGTGATACTTCTAGTGTGTCTGTTAGAGCATCCAAAGTGTGTGCTGCAGGCAGCAAAACCATGGCTTGACCCTTTAGACGCTAATTTATGGAATTGGTTTCTGAGCTCCTGCCTTGGTAAAAGTAGGATGCCTTTTCCTCAGCCGTTGTACTGCATTTGCTAAGATGAATGATAAGCTCTGCTGGGAGAGAGATATTTGTAGTGGTATTGTCACCTGTGCTTTAGGTGACTGACAAAACATAGACCTCTTCTCATGTTGAGTACATCATCTGATGTACTGATGTACTGATCTGTTGCAACTCAGTACCCTGAATGTATTGGAAATGGTAAATCCCTCACCCCTGGAATGTCATGTAGTTTGACCCTTCTCCCCTCTGGTCTGCTTATCTGGCAGAGATCCAATTTCTCCCCGCCCCCTTCCCAGACCCTAGAAAAGACCTCTGTGCCCTGACCTCGCCCTCTTTCCGCTCCTGGGACCTCACAAGGAATAAACCTCGGATTCTCCTCAGGGGGGGGAAGAGCCTCTTTTGGATATCTTTTATTCTGTCCATGCGGGGGATACAGGCTTTCTCTTAGTATCTGAGCTAGTCGGGGGCTAGGGGAGAGTCTCTATTCGACCCGCACTGATCATCTCACAAACACCTTAATATTCACACAAAATCCAAAGTTCAG
The DNA here is from genome assembly GCA_013397075.1 of Rhabdornis inornatus. Lineage (NCBI taxonomy): Eukaryota > Metazoa > Chordata > Aves > Passeriformes > Rhabdornithidae > Rhabdornis > Rhabdornis inornatus. The sequence goes on along the minus strand of VWZS01003373.1, from coordinate 1,171,413 downwards.
TCCATACGTTGAGAATATAATTTCTTAATAGAGAAATCTCCTGTTTCAATGTCTCTAAGCTCACGCAGTCATGAGCTCATTAGTCATTAATTGCATATTTTTAATTAAATGGGACATATTGGCAGATAGCAAAATTGGAATTAAGACAGCCTATAATTACTGTAACAACAAAACCACCGAACTCATCAGAAATCCAGGAAAAGACTCAGCCTATTCTAACTACTGTTCTAGCTACTCAGTAAAAACTTGCCAGTATTTTCTTACAATTCTGATAAAAAACAATGATTAGGACTTTAGTAGTTTTTTTCTTGGAGGGGAATGAAAATTTTGTGGTGTAACATGCTACTATTAAAAAGAGGAAGTATAGATTTTTATCCAAAAAAGTTAGTAATTTTTATTTTATAGATTTTACACCAAATTATTTTGGAAAAAAAAAATCCCTTGCATTATACCATTGTCTGATAATAATCTTAAGGGATAAATAACCTTTTCCAACTCAGTTATACCTCCTAATGCAACAGCATCATCTTCAAATCTTCCTGCCTCTTTATGGTCTCCACTTTTGTTTTCCCTAGTTTGATTTGAAGCTTTCTTCCCCTAAATGTTTGTATAATACCTTACAGCATGAGGTTGCAGGCTTGGCTGAGATTTCCAGATATTACCAAAATAATAGCAAAGCTTATTTGACCTTGTATTGCTACTCTTCCCTTTCCATGCCTACGTCCTAAAATGGGCAGGTAAATATTCCCACTCATTTTATAGACAAAGCACTACAAAGACAACTCACTTGAAAGAGATGACAACAAAACCCTCAGAGAGAGTGAGACAGAAAAAAGACCACCTGACTTGAGGATATGCAAGGCTGCCAACAGCACTAACATACCCCTCCTGTAGACTCAGCTACCATCTGTGTGCTTTATCCTCATTAATACAAACAGAACTTTAGTACCTGACTCAAGATTTTTCTGAGATTCAGCTCCATTGGGAATTAGAAAAGACACATGCCACAGGCCGTGCATGTGTGTGAGAAACAACACAAGCCAAGTAAAACTCCACACAAAGACAGAAAGTACTTATCAGATGGCAGGCAGAAGGAAGATTTCTTGAACAACCCAGCACCAAACACATATTGACACTGAAGATTTAATAGGCCAGTTCCCATGTAGAAGTATAGTCAGAAAGGGTGAGCATAAATGAGTTAAGATAGGCTGGAGGACAGTGACGAACTGAATTTAAAATTATTAGGTTGAAAAGTTTCATTTGCAATTGACACCTCAAGTAACTGGAGTCATGGCCATTTCTGGTATGCTACCTGCTTGGATAATGTCCTATTATAATTGCTGAAAAAAAGTCTTTAAAACAGAAAAAAAAAATAGAAAGGAGGAAGGAAAAAATCTGTCTCTACAATGACCTTAAAACCAAAATCAATATGTCACTGTTGAGACACTCACCACACAGCAACACGTAGCAACAGGTAAAATGGCCTTTTATTTTGGCTGGACATTCTCTTTTTATACATCTTCAACACAGTGCCTACTTCGTTCATTGGTTACAATAACACAGCCCATCGTGTTCATTGGTACAAAGTAGTCAGTGTCAATGTTTTTTGGGCAAACTTTCTACAAGAATTCTACAAACAGATAATAGTTTTGTTTTTCCAGCTGCAGGTGTCCAGTGTTTATCTCTGTTCTCTCAGTCCCCATGTGAATGACCTTGTCTTCTTCTTTCCTTCACGGGTAAACACAAATCTTTTCAATTTCTTTTTCTGTCAGCTCACTCCTCTGGCTTACAGACCAACTGTCAGCCCCCTCCACACCAATCTACTCAGCCTGAGCTTCCACAAAGACCACAACTATCCAAAATGCTCAGGCATTGTCACCTGAGTGATATTACAGCAGCAGTTACAGTCCTTTTTAAGTACTGAATTGCACATATCACTTTGTAGGTTTTTTTTAAGCATGAAAATTATGGTACAGAGCAGGCCTTAAGATTCTAATCAACAAAACTCACAAAAGGGAGAGGGATACTAAGGAAAATCAATTTTTATGCTTAGTTATCAGTCATCACAGAGACAGTTTTTAAAATGCAGGCATAAACTGTCAATCAGTGAAAGAAACAGTAGAAGATTTATTAAGGCTGTTTGGGGGAGAAAAAACCCCAACAACTACACATCTCACTGGTCTCTGACAACTTTTCTACCTGAACAGATAGAGATTTGGAATTAGGTCATGCAGAGGTGTGGAAAGACAGAGTGCTCCCCTTCTTGTATAGGTTTAATTTGTGACAGACTGAGCAAGTTTCAAGGGAAGTAGAGAGTAGAAAGTTGCTGCCTGGATTTTCCTGACTATCCTGGAGAATGTTGCAGAAGGACCACTCCAGCCAAATAATTAGGACAGTCTTAATGAAAGACTTGGGATTGCTTTCTGGCTCCTGTGGATGGAGAATGCCCTTCCCTATATACAAGTGAAAGTACATAATCACCTAGGATCCAGTGCCAGGCACTGGTAAGGAATTTTTTAGGGAGAGGCCTTAGACTTCATATCTAGATTAGCTTGAGAGGTCTAGGGTCCAATAGTTGTCCTTCCTAAAAGGATGTTTTGACCACTCTTTAGGCTCAAAATTGTCTTTCCTTCTCCTCCTCATCCTCCTCCATGAAAAATCTCTCTGCAAAATAGCTCCAGGTTACCTGGATTAGAAGTGCCCTCACTCCAAAACTTGGCTTTCCCACCTCTCCTGATTCTTGGAGGAAACTTGCTTGAACCACTTCGCAGTGAGAAACTGAACGTCATCCATGCATTAACACAACACCAATCTAAGCACAAAGCTGTTTTGCAAGATGATCTGTCGTTTGTTCTTTCCCAATAAAATCAATTTTAGAAGCAAGTTGTAAACAAGTGCATTTTGTAGGTAATTCTCATGTATCAGTGTGCTTTCGGTATCATTAAAACTAAGTCACTTAGAGAGTTTGACAGAGAAACACTTCAAAATGTCCCTACCACTGATTATTCTAATAAATCTTACTATTGTTGTATCACATTTTTCTACTGAAAGCAAAAACTGAATTTCCAGGCAGTTCTAATCTATTGTGAAGTTTGTTCCTCTGAAGGCTCCAATCCATTGAAATGTCCCTGGCAGGCAATTCTACCCTTTCTGAAGAATTAAGGATTTTGAAGGTGCTCACAGAAAAACCCTAGCGATTAAGCATTCAAATTTCTATTGGTCCTGTCCCAAGGCTTGTTTGTTTTCATCTGGTCTAACCTAAAAACAGTATTGTACTTCTTTCACTAATTCTCCCGAATCAGTGCAACACAACATAATTTACCTTTTTCAGTCTCCAGCAATCTACAATTGAAAAAACCTTTGTAATCACTGCATTTAAAGATTCCCATTGCTAGCCGTCAAAAAGCAAGCAAACAATGTGATGGTTCTGATTTTCCACATCAATCTGATCTTGCTGCATTTCAAAGAAAAAATGTGGTTCAGATCTGCGTTCAAGTGAATCCTTACTTGCCTTTAAGGTTCGGAGCAAAAAAATACAAAGAAAATGCCACTAGAAAGTTTCTGCCTTGTTTTCAACCATAAGTTATTAGTGATGAAGTACACTAGGCACTAGATCTAGATCAAATATGAATGCAATTCTGTTGAAATAATGAGAACATGATACAGCTTAGGACAACTTTCTATTTTTAGTCTAGATTTAAGAAACTTATAAAAAGGTAGTCTGTCCTTGGCCTGATACAAATCTATACTACATATTCACCTAAAGAAAAAAAATTGAATTAATTTTACTTAATAATTTGAATTAACACCAATTCAGTGTTTTGGGTCATATGGGTGAGATATTTGGGACATTTTTAACTTATATTTATGAGTCCTCAGCTAGATTTATTTTATCATCAGGACACAAACTCTGATCTATTTTTGTAAATGTGTGTTGCACAACTGGTTAATTTTTCAGTCCTGTATATAAACTGTAGAGAACAGAAATAGTTTAAACGGCAATTTTTGTGACAGAATCACTCCCATTCTAAATGTCTTACACAACAACATCATACTGTTGTATGAATACGACTATTACAAAATGGAACCTACAGCAGATACAGATTATTCATATTACTATTCTCTTCAATATTCACACATCAGAGAAACAAATTGCTCGGAGAATGTTTGGCCTGTGTAAATGGATAGCACTCCATTGACTTTAATGGAGTCCTGCAATTCACATCAAAAGATCGTTTCAGATGATTTTTAGCTCTCAGCTACGCACATAATGAGAAGGAAGTCAATCATGAAACATAGAAAACCTTTTGTAAAAAATTTTTAAAAAACATACCTGAAAACTAAACTGCCTACAATGGATTTAACACGAGAGAGAGAGATGTTGTCAGAGCTTTCTTTGTGCTTTGTGCATAAGTAACTTCTCAAGAAGTTAAGTTTCTGTATACATTGTGCAGTTTTTAAATAGGATCTTGTTTCCTCTGTGGGGTCTTAGTGGGTTCTGGAAAAATTCAGGAGGCTTCACTTCCACCCTGTTTATGAAGCCTCACATTTTCATGGGACAGGTAAGCAAGATGAATCATTATAAATACATTCATGATGTATCATCAGTTCTGCACAATGTAGCCTCATAAGTTACTCTATTCCATGATCAATGATGAGTAAGTTATTTTTCAAAATATCAGGACTAGGTCTCTCTCATGAGCAGGTGTCTCAGTAAAAGCTGAACTGTTTTTAGTTACTACATTAGATTTGCAATAATTCATATTCTCAGGCATTTTTAGTCTGGGAGAAATAAAAAAGCATAGATTTAGAAACAACAGGAGGATTACAGCTCCTTTTTAGCTTCACACACACAACCAAGGACAACTATATCCTAATGTTGCTCTCAACTCCACTGACTGGTGATGGAAGTTCCTGTATGCAGTGCTGTAAACTTTTGGTCACTGTACTCATCCATCATACCCACTGAAGACTGGTAAGGCACCTGTGTCTTACAAGAGCCCTAAATCCATTTGCAGTAGGATGCAGATACACACAGCAATTGGGAAAGAACCTTCTGTCCTCTTTCTTTGGCTTTCTTTGGCTTCTTGAGGAAGATGGAGCTCGGGATAATCTGTATCCTTGATACTCATATTTTCGCCTCTACCACCACTTTCCCCTAAAGTCTTGTGTAACAGACTTACCACAGCTAACTAAAATGGGTAAGTTTTATAACAGCAAATGCTAGTTTGCCACCTTGAGTTCCCCAGCTACCAGCACAAGGGCTGTACATCTCCGTGGGTCACACAGCCTCCTGCCTTGGCAGGCAGCCCAACAGCTGAGAAATAGGGGAAGCCATGAACCTCAGAGAACCAGGCAGCTAATTATGGCAACGACAGAAATGCCCTTCCAAAAGGCTCAACAGCAGGTTTACAGCCAGAAGCATTCAAATAATTTTCCTATATAAATAAATAAATAAATTGCAACACATTTTCTGACAACACTGGAATATTTTTGTTTCCAACAACATCTTGGTTTGGTTTTGTTTTCTTCTAACGCAGAAGATTTTGTTCCCTGATCAGCTCTATTTATTTCCTTGTATCCTGCCTGTCCTCTCTGATGTGTATTTATTCTCCCTGGGTTGCTTTTATTTGTTTACTACCTAGCAGAATGAAGCATTACTCTTAGCTGGTAGATGCAGGAGGTATTGTAATGCGAACAAGTAATTACTATTATGAATATTTAATCAGGAATAGGATGAGCCTTGTCTAATACACGCAGTCATGTCTTAGTCCCTGTGTAAGAAGACACATGGTCAGAATCCATATTCATTCTGTCTTCTTGTTCTCAGAAACAATTTGAAAAAAGAACAAACCAGAGCTATAGCAGGGCAGAAAACTTTCTTCTGGCTGGATGTGGAATCACTAGCAAATGGAGGAACAGCAATAAGCCAGCATAACCACACTCCAGTTCCTTCAGGAAGATACAAGTGGGCTGCTCTTTACAGAGAAGCAAGGCAGGGGCTGAGGATGGCTGAGGATGGCAGGCTTGGGCAGCGTCCTCATTGACAAGGACTGCAGTACTGCAGGATACTGAACATGGAGAGCAGAGGTGCTCTGACCAGCGACATTAAGCAGGCTCAGCCAAGAATCCAGATCACTGAGCCAGCCCACAGGGATGCAATAGGCCTGAGATCAAGCCGGGAAGGCAATGAGTCAGATCAGGTCTGGATCAGCAAAGTACATGAACAGGCACAGGTACAGCTGCAGAGTAGTCAAGCCAAGGACCAGGGGCAGGAGGCTGTGCAAAACCAAAACCCCTGAGTAAGAGAAAGGTTCGGGGAAAGGCTCCTCCCAGCCTATTCTCACAGAGTTCTTCACAGCAACACAGTCACACTGCATCAGAGCTAGCCTTGAGCACAATGGTCTGGATTCTGAGAGCCCTGAGAGGCTGTGCAGCTTTCCATGTCTGTACAAACCTGAATGCTTCCTCTCTATTTTGGTCTCTGAGAGAGAGCACTCACCAGGAGAGACATCTGTTCAGACTGGTGACTGAAAGTACTTTGCAGCCCTGTGTATACCTGTAGCAATGAATTTCACACATCTTCAGGAATATGAGCAGCCTTGCACAATATTCTTCAAGGTAAGAATTTTTTTTCCTCCCTCTGTTTTAATTAAGCTGCACATGGTGTTCTAATAAGGTCTGATGCCATAGGGTCAGCCATGGGCTCTGAAGCATCATTTACATGTGAAATTTTGTATCACAATGAAAACCACCATCTTAACACAAAAGCACTAGCAAAAGTAACAAGATAGAAAGAAAATTGGAGCCATGTACTTTGCTGCAAGGTCAGGCCCTTTTGGAGGCTATGATGACCTTTCAGCCTCTAATTAAAAACAAGATATGCTAGTTTGTTTTGGTAGCAAAAATACCATAGAAAAACTAAAAATGCAGCAGGCCATCAGCTCTTGTCTAGACAGCAGTTAAGGCTTGTGGTTTTTTTGTGCAGCTTCTGCCTAATAACCGTTCAGTTCAGAGCCTAACAAAAATAATCCCACAAGTCATGCACCTACTTCCAAATAAACCTCTGGTACTTCTAGTCCCCAAAATTCTTATGCAAGAGAAAAAGGAAAGAACTTAATAGACCTCCAATGCATAATTTATTATGAAAATATAATTTGATTTTTAAAAAGTATATAAACGCAAATAAATCACATTTACTAACAAATTAAATCCCATACATATGAAACTTCCTGTGTGAGAGCCCAACCTAATTTAAACTCTACAAAACAAGGGAGCCAAACCAGGAAATGCTGAGACTCTAAGCTCGCAGAATTTGGTGCTGTTTGCAAGATTTTCAAAATTCCACATAAGCAGGATTTAGTTACATGTTTTGTATGATCCTGCTTTATTCCCAACCTATTTTGATTGAAAAATTACAGAATAATAGAATTTTTAAGATTGAAAAAGACCTTTCAATCATTGAGTCCAACCATTAACCCATCACTGCCAAGCCCTCCACTAAACCATGTCCCCAGGTGCCATATCTACACATCTTTAAAATACCTTCAGGGATGGAGATTCCACCACTTCCCTGGGCAGCCGGTTCCAAAGCCTGGCCACCCTTTCTGTGAAGAAATTTTTCCTAATATTCAATCTAAACCTCCCCTGTCACAAATTGAGGCCCCTTCATCTCATCCTATCACTTGTTGCTTGGAAGAAGAGACCAACCCTCACCTGGCTACATTCTCCTTTCAGGCAGTTGTAGAGAGTGGTAAGGTCTCCCTTGAGCTTCTTTTCTTCCAGCCTAAACAACCTGAGCTCTCTCAGCTACTCCTCATCAGGCTTGTGCTCCAGACCCTTCACCAGCTCTGTTGTCCTTCTCTGGACACACTTCAGTCTCTCCATGTCCTTGTAGTGAGGGGCCCAGAACTGAACACAGGATTCGAGGTGCAGCCTCAAGCAGTGCCAAGTACAGGGGACAATCCCTATTCTGGTCCTGCTGGTTATACTATTTCTGAGATATTGGCCTTCTTGGCCACCTGGGCACACTGTTGGCTTACATTTAGCCATCTGTCAAACAGCACCCCCAGGTCCTTTTCTGTAGGAGAGCTTTCCAACCAGCTGCCCAAGGCTCTGTAGCAAATTCACATCACACGGTGGATTAAAGCTCATGTCTTCCTACTGATGGTAACCAGTAATCCCAACACTTCCCTATTTGTATGACAGATCACTTCCTCCACTCCCATAGGTAGAACTTTTTTCCAGTGAGATCAAGGAAAAAAAATGCCCTTTTAAGTAAGAACTTCTCCTCTCACTTATTTTTGTTATCTTGAGAAGGAAATAGGGTCAAATTAGAGTCCTCTATCCACTATTTTCATATTTCAGGAACAAAACCAGTACTGAGATGATGTGATTCAATACCACTGCACAAGAGTCTTTTTTGTACATTCTGAATTTTTTTTACAAATTTTAATACCAATATTGATGAAAAATTCTTTTCACAGGAAAAATCACAAATCATAGAATGTTTTTGGAGTAACCTTTAAAGATCATCTAAGTCCACCCACTTGTGGCATGGTTACAACATTTTTCACTAGATCATATTGCTCAAAGCCCTGTTCAACCTGACCATGTACAGTTCCATTGACTGAGCATCCCCAATGTCTCTGGACATGTCTCTGTCTCATGTCTCTCTCCCATGCCAGTGTTTCACCACCTTCATAATAAAAAAAATTCTTTCTTATGTCCAATCTAAACCTACCCTCTTTCAGTGTAAAACTGTTATATCTTGTTCTGTAATTAAAGTCTCTCTTCATCAATATACAAAACCTAACTAAAAAGCTCAGAGCCTTCTCTCCTCCAGTCTGTACAGCCCCAGCTCTCTCAGTCTTTCCTCAGAGAGGTGTTCAGTCCTTTGATCACTTTCATGACAACTAAATCTAAGCATCACAAGTGTTATGGCAAAGTTTCTGCTAATGTACAGACTGTATAATCAGATCTCATTCGGATGCTAAAGAAAATTATTTTCACCGTGTCATTACAAAAATATCAGGTGTATTTTCTATACATACAAGAACCGGAAGACATTAGTTTTACCATGGATTTTAATCACTCCCACACTTTTACCATCCTGACCTGTGTTTTTCTGTATATAGGAAAATTCCTGGCTTCTGGGACATGCTAGAAGTCTTTGTATCTCCAAATGTAATGTAGTACTCCTGCTCATTAAGTAACTGACATGGTGAAAGCTGTAGAGTTTAAAGCAGATGACGATTATAAACTTTTCTCTATCCATAGCCACAAACCTGTCTGCTGTTCCACTATACAAGAAGATATGCAACCATATGTCAAAATCCCTGGTTTACAAAAAGAGGGATGTCTTTAAAAATTTTATTTAAGGATCAGTGGGTGCAAGCATGAGAGTACCAATAATATGCAGTGTTTTGAACTTTTCTGAAGTCTCTGAAAAGCTGTTGGGCTTTTTGTTTTTTTTTGGCATTGATGTTCTTTGGTTCTTCCAGAACATCTTAAATGTAATACCAGGGAAGAAAGCACAGGCTGCCTGGTCCTTACATCACTTTCTTGAGCTACACTACACACCTTCAGGCACATAAATCACTTTGGTGAACCAGTGTTTCTGCAGTGTGGCCATAAATGTAGTAGTCTGCAGGTGATGTAAGAGATGGCACATTGGACGTAGATTATTCATCATGGGGTGCCTTCATTAAAGCTCCATAGTGGAGACAGATAGATTTGATTTTTCTTCTTTTCCTAAAGAGTGCATGGGATCTGATTTTTCTTCAATTTACACTGGTGTAAACTAAGGGGAAATCTATTAATGCTAATGGGTTTTCATTTACATGAAGCTGTGCAATGAATGGAAGGAATTATTCTATGGCTCATTGTTTTCATTCTGTAGAATTTCAGCTTGATCCAAACACACATAAAGGTTCAGCTTGACTCACTGATACTGTCTTTCAAAGTAATTTGGTACCTTAATTGTCAAATTCAGACCATTATACGTCTTATACATGAGAATAAATGGTGAGAAGCTAAGTCAACACTGAAAGTAGTAATACAAATAGAAAACAAAATGAAAATATAGTTCAATTGCACTTAAATAGAATGCTAATGTTACATTTTCTTCTTCAGAAAGTAAAAATTTGTGGAGCAAGACTCGAGTTGTGGATGTATGAGTAATGGCAATATAGAATCTCAAAGACAGTGTAAAAGTAAAATCAGTCTGGCTTTGTTGAAAATTTATTTTGGGAAAAAACTTTGTAAATAACTCTCATAAAGGCATAATGACTGCTATACCACTTGAAGAATGAGATTATTTAGTCTGAATTTGCTTTATTTAAAAGCTGTAAAATGAAACAGAACAAAGCAAACAGCTGATTGTTATACTTGACCCAGACTTACAGATTTCATTCCAACTTGGCATGCCAAGGGTGCCATGCCAGTGAATTTATAAATCCTTGACTAATGCTTCTGTAGAATTACTGATTTTACTTGATTTTTTTTTTATGACTCCCAGACACAAATATTTTTTCAAGAAAAATCCTTTGGAGAGTTAAGACTTGGGGTTTGAATAGATTTGGAAGACAAAAGACAGCACTATGGATATTTTGACTGACATGCTCTGTAACAAAGCCCTATACAGTTGTTTCTGCAACAGGCCCATGCCAAAATTCCTGAATAACAGACTGTCTTCTAGAAAGATTTAGAATATCCAGGGAATGTAGAATCAAAATCTTTCCGGACTATTTTTTTTCACAACACAAGCTATTATTCTCACTAAGGCATATTTAGTGTTTCTATTATGTATCCTTGTTAGCCTGTTTTGGAATAGCTTCTCACTGATCTCTCATGTTGTAGGGCTTTCCCCATTCAACTCATCATGTCCATGAAGATTTTCAACAGTAGCAAAGACCAGGATAACATTACCAAATCTCACATTTGAGCAGTGTACTTTCCCTCAATTGCAAACATTGCATTTGGCAGAGTTAAAATTCATCCCCTTCAATGTAGACCCTTTGTGCAACTGCCCTGGATGGGTTCATACGAGTACATGTCATTTATTACTTCATATTTTAAGACAAGGGCAAATTTTACCAAGAGCATTTGGTACATCTGATTTCCAAGCATTAAACATCTATCCAGTTTTTCACTGAAAACATGTTGCCCTTTAAAGTCACTATCAAAGTCCCCCAATAAAATTTCTCACAGATAAACCTCAGTTGACAATCCCCTTATTAATCACTTCTTAATATGGACTAAATTGATCACAAAATTTAACTGTCTGAAATGGCAGCCTCTTTTACAGGCTATGTCAGAAACATCTTACAAAATTCTATAACCAATTTTATACGGAATATCAGTTTTTCTGCCTTGGCTAAACCCTGTAACTTGCAAGCTTGAAAGTACTTGGTACATCAAAGCCCATGGATACTCATAGAGAACTGACATGGGGCTCCAGCATATCCCACTCTTAAAGAAGTAAAAGTCACAATAGTTCATCTGTTGCTGTAGCTATCACATCAAAACCTGGGATCTACAAATGTCCCAATTTGTTTTTGTTATAAAATTTTAAATCATAAATCCAACCATAAATAATTGTATTTAATTTGGATACAAGCTATCATTTCCACTATTCAATAAAACGATGCTAATAAATTGTGCTTGAGATTTCTCCATTTTAAAAGGAAAAGGGTAGTTCATCATAACCAGGTCAATTTCTTTCTTATTATGAAATTCAGTAAGTGTGGGAAAAGGCATTTTCACCGGCACAGAAACCACCTAGGACATGAGAGGCATTCATATAGCTAAACATCTTTGTGGGAAGATGTTCTCCAACACTACATGACCCCAGAGGGGCTGGTGGAGGGCAACAAGGCACAAGCAAACTACTTTGTGTAGTCTTGGGTCAAATTTTAGTGTCCCTCAGGAGAGAGTTAAGGAAAGAAGAATTAAGACAGTTAAAGAAGCCTTCCTTTCCCATTGTTTTAAAGTGTTGAGACAAGTGCACTGATCTTCCCCAAAAAAGTAAAAGACATCCAACTGTCCAAAAAAGGGCCATGTGGTCCTGACAGAGAGCAGGAAACAGGTAGAGTGATGGAGGCTGGAAGGACCTGTAAAGAGAAACTCCAAGGTAGAGTTGCTCTGCGAGTGACTGAAACCAGTATGTCCCAACCTATGTAAAGAGAAGTCATGAATATAAAAGGGAAATTGAATCAACAGAAGATGTCTGTCTCTTTCTTTTTTCTGTATGTTCTTTTCTGAAAGCTTGTTACATTCTGCTGTGTTAGTTCACAGAACTGAAGCAACTAGATGCACTAAAATCAAGGAATACTTTCTATAGGCTTCAAAAAGATTTTCATCAAGGTTTGAAACAAATAGAACCAAAGATCTGTAAAATCCTCTATCTTTCTCAGTACAAGCATCTATACTAGAGACAGAATTGATCAGATGATGCCCCTGGGATTTTGATTGCAAACCCATTTAGCCCACTAGCAAGTCTCCAACAAAGGCTGTCAGAGAACCTTTAGGGCAAAAATTATGAGAAGTAGGACAAACATGGGATGACTTTCCCTCTAAGTATCTGCCAAGAACCATCCTTCCTTAAAACCTTGAAATAATCTGATCTTAAGTTTATATGAGCATCTATATTCCAGGCAATTATGTTTTTTTCATTATTAATTAATTAATTAATTAATTCATTCATTCATTCCATGTAGTTCCCTGTCCAGAGAAACCACCAGGTCCTAATGAAAGTGATTTAGTTAAGCCAATATGCAGATTCAAGCATGACAATGTAATGTACTTCTCTGAGGCTTTTCCTTTTACTTCTGCCTTTGTGTCTGGGACTCCTAACCTGCAGAGCTTTATTGTTTCCCTCTCTATCTCACAAAGAACGGAAAAAGAGAGTTTCTCCAAAACACCCTTTCCTCTTCACAAAAATGCCTAGTACCTACCATTGTCAGCTACATCACCTGTATGCATGGATTCTTTCCACAAGTTAGTATTGCCATGAAAACGTAAAAAGAGAAGCAGGGGCTCTGCTTCTATATATTTGTAGTGCATAATTCAGAACTGAATGCAAGTTTCAAGGTAGCAGCCCTTAATTGGCATAATATATGCTTGATGAACTAGAGTTACTTTTTTTGTTGCCTTTTTGTTTTGTTTCAGGTGTAAGCTAATATTTGGTTTGCAAGTTTTTATATCTTTGGAATAGTTTAATGGACAATATAATGTTTCAATTTAATTAATCTAGCCTCCTTAACCAAAATGAGATAGTACAGGCCAAATCTTCAGCTGACATACTTTAGCATAAATTGAGTAAATCCAATGCTTTCAGATTAAATAATTGCAGAGGTGTGGAAAAACTAAAGAATATTTATAGAAGCTACCCATAGGGATATGGTTGCATACACAAGTAAAACTAACAATACAAAAGCATATAAATCTCTACAGTGTGCACTCCATTTTTGTGAGGAGGAATACATAACTAGAGGAAAAACTCACAGGCACCCTTTTTGTCTCACATGCTAATCATCTTAGCTCAGATTCTTTCAGAATGTGTGAGCTTTCTCTCATCCCTCTCCCAAAAGAATATTATAGAGCAAATCACCTCTGTTTTTGCCTGAGAGAAGTGGTAAGATTTAAAAGTGTGGGTAGACAGCACGAGCAAGATAAATTCAGTCACCATTCTGAAAATTCTTAACCCAACCCAGGAGGCTCCCAAGTCCTAAAACTGGAACAGCCCCAATACCATTTATTAAAGTGTTCTATAAATGCACACACTTTAAAAGCTCTATATTTGACTCTCTATTTCAAAGTTAACTTTACTAAGAGAAGAGAGATTTATTTGTGGGAAAGTTTTATTTGAATACACTTTTGCCCCTGCTCACATGGGAACAAGGATATTTGCTGCTCATATTGTCCACCACTGAGTGTTTTGCTTTAAAAGTTTCCAACATCCAAGCTGAACCAACAATAAATGCTGGAAGCAAAGAAAGCCAGCAATCAGAAAAAAAAAGTCTTAAGAGAATTATCACATTGAAAACTGTTTGAGCAGACTATTTGATGAGGTCTGTAAACAGTAGAAAAATCCAAAATGTAATCAACCTATAACCAGAAAAGAGTTTCTATGAACTTATTGTTCCTCAAGAAATGTGTTGCATTTTATTACAACATTTCAGATGTATCCTTACTTAATAGGTACCATGACAACTCTAAGGAGATATGACCTCTCCAAAATCCTTTGTCTGGATTGGCTCACCATCTGCTCTCATCGGTCTTCTTTCTCATCTGAAATCTGAGCTTAGCACAGTAGAACAGAGAACTCCTATCAGCAAAGCAGATTCTTCTACTGCTTCCTAGGGTATTAATGTGCCTTAGCACAAGAGGAGAGATTGCTCCCTGCTTTCACTGGGTCTATCGTCCCTGTACATACAGTCTTGGACAAGTTAATGCACAGATCAAAAGATCAGCTTCACCTTTGGTCTCTTTGGTGACTTGTGTTTCAGCTGACTGACCAGACCAAACCCTCCTGTGATGAAGTACTCAGACATTGGGACAATACTTTATCTCTTACATGCTAGGCAAACAAGTATCTGGGGCAGTGTGGAAATGTAGACTAAATTGAATCTTCCAGATTCCAACCTTTTTTATCTTTGTCCTTGAAATTATCCTCCCCACTGGACATATATTTTTTTCCTCTAATGAAGCCAGAGATGGAAATTGTTTACTACCTACTAATAAATCTTATTCATGTATAATACTTGACATGGAAAGTGTTGTAGCAAATAACACTTAAATGTGTGATATTAATGTAAGTATTAAGTTGATCTAGTTAAATGGAATGCTGTCTTATTGTGTAAATTAACTCTGGTAAAAACCTAGACAAAATGTCAAGGTTACCTACCTAAATTTAAGCTCATGCAGCCATATCTTTGATCCCTGGTAGAAACATCCTCTGCTCACTCTGGTGTGGGTCTGCAACATCAAAAGTATCCATAAAATTAAGGAGAACTGTAGCTATGCAGCACATTGAGGCAGGGGCCAATACACACAGGTACAACTCACAGTTCCTAAAGAAACACAGTTTTCAAGCTTAAACTCTTGGAATGAGTGGAGTGAAACATTCATATGGGTTTTTTTTTTTGGATCTGGGCCTTACTTCAGTTGGAAAATTTTGACTTAGGTTAGCACCTATGCTAAATAGTTCATATTTGCAAATGTGGTTAACAAGCATGATCTAGAGTGTTAGTCTATTCTTGGTATTTCACTCATTTCATTCCACTTAAAACTGTCTTTCAGTTATATCTTATCTGCCATTTTAAGATCTTTGTAGCTTGTGTTTAATGCATTCTTATCTTCTTTGGAGCATCATTTCTCACTACACCTGTCAGTTGCAAATGCCATATATTTGGACCAAGAAAACTATAAACATTTGATGATTATTAAGTGTATTCCCACCTTTGGTAACAAATACTGCAGTAGGAATGGAATTGACGTTTTTAGTAATTGAAATGCATAGTGCTAAATATTTAATGATTTATAACATCTACCTCCACCCCAACAGTAAAACACTATAGGTCAGCCTAACCTGCAGATTATACTACTGTTATGACATTGATTTACATTTATAGTTGCAAGATTCAGTCTTAAAGAGAAAGAAAGAGGATGATACCAGAATTATTAAGGTAGAAAGCTGCTTCTTTTGGGCACAGCACTTGTTGCTGTTGTCCTTGCAGGTTTCAAACAAGAGGCAAAAAACCCTTACTACACTAAGATATTGAAATATGGACCTGGCTTTTATTCTGTGCCCTCCAACTCTGGGAAATGTTTGGAGTACATATTAGTGCCCACAATGATCAAGTAAAAATATTCTCCTTGTGGTCTACCACACATAAGTTACTCCTTACTATAACCCTCAGACTAATGTGCAAGTCAGGAGGAGGAAGAGAAGCAAAAAGTTAAAGAACAGTTCTGGTAAGAACTTCAGGAAAGACAAAGACCACATAGCATTATTTATTTCTAGTTTTTTTTTTTTTTTCAGATGGGAAGTTTGACATGTTAGAGCAGACTTTAATCTTGGCCTTCCAGATCTCATGTGAGGGCTATGAAAATTCTGGCTATGGACAGTTTTGGTCCTTCTCATTAATTTCTCTTGTATAAGATTCTGGTACTTATGACCTGGCATTTTCTAGCCTTATGTTAGTTCATAGGCAACTCTAACCAGCACAAAATGCATCAATAAAACTAGGATGCTAAGGCTGCTAGAGCATTTTGCCTTACTTACAAAAATTCAGCACAATTTTTTACGCTCATATAGTCATCTGATCATAAAATAACCTGTGTTCCTGGTATCAGACACATCAGGGTCTCATTTAACTCTGGCCTAGTTAGCATGCTGTCAGAAAACAAAAGATTAAGGGTAGGTGGATCCTTGGCATATGGGATAAGAACTCCAGTATTTGACAACAGAATTCAGACATTTAGTACATAGGACAAAAGTTCAGATTTAAAGAGGGAAAGGCATGCAGGAGGCCATCTGGATGTTTAAAAAGGTTTAAAAATTTGCTCTCTGAGAGATTGCTTGAGAAAAAGTATGGATGCTGGCACAAGGGGAAAGGAAATTATAATATGGGAGAGAGCTGGCAGGGAGTCTTAACCCAGCGGAGGCCAGAAGACTCCTCATCTAAGCAATGAGCATGCAGAGTCAGACTTCAGGGGGAGAGAAAATAGGCCTTTTCCTCGGGACTCAAGTTGGATCGTATACCAGTTGCTGTGATTTAGAAAGGCCTCAGTTTACTGGGTTGAAAGTAAGACTAGTGGAAAACATTCACTCTGAAAGAACCCAGAACTGGAGAAAGATACAGGTTTATAAGCCTATCTAATTTCTAATTCACTTTGTATTTTCACTACCCTTTAAGAAGTTTGCTTTTCTAGTTTATATTTGATCTCAGTGACTAGAAACCTCACTTTTAAAAAGGTGCAGGAAATCTAGCTCAAAGCTGCAGGCTCCTGGAGGATCATAGCAGTGACACTTTTTACTTCACAAAAAATATCTATAGGCCAGTGCTATTTATGCCAAACAAATCTGAACCACTGTAGAAGGATGCTTCAGTTCTGCTTATTACTGTGAAAATGTCTTTCAATTACAATGAATTTGCTTTATTGCAAACTATTCTAAAACAGGAACTGAGCCTAATTAAACAATAAAACCAACTTTTTTCTACTTGGCCCTGAATTCTAACAGTATCTCAGAAATGGACCGTATTTACTGGATCAATACATATTATCTTCAGGTGTATGTTAATGGATAAGAATAACAATGAATTATTGAGAAATAAGCAATGATGCTTTTGCTGCTGTAGATATTATATGTCTTTAAATCAGACAAAGCCAGAAACAGAATAAAGTCCTTTTCTTTGCCTCAAGTCACTTATATATACTGGTTCTTACTGAAACAAAGTAATACTTGTATTCAAATCTGCAGACTAAACCAATATGAAAAGCAGTCTATAAACACGTTCACAATGCATAAACCAAGAATGCTAAATGATTATAAAACTATATATATATATAAAACCCTTTCCATGGTGATATTTTGCCTAATATCCAATCTTCCTTCCTACCAAAGCTTCCCTGGCATAACTTGAGGCCATTTCCTCTTATCCTGTCACCTGGAAGATGAGACTGATCCCTACCTCACCACAGCCTCCTTTCAGGTAATTGTAGAGAGCAATGAGGTCTCCTCTCAGCCTCTCTCTCTTCAGACTGAACAACCCAAACTGTCTCAGCCACTTCTCATCAGGCTTGTGCTCCAGACCCTTCACCAGCTCTGTTGCCCTTCTCTGGACACACTTCAGCCCCTCCATGTCCTTGTAGTGAGGGGCCCAGAACTGAACACAGGATTCGAGGTGCCACCTCAGCAGTGCTGAGTACAGGGGGACAATCAGTGCCCTGCTCCTGCTGGCCACACTGTTGCTGATACAGGCCAGGATGCCATTGGCCTTTCTGACCACCTGGTCACAGTTGGCTCATGTTCAGCTGCTGTCAACCAGCACCCATAGGTCTTTTCCGCTAAGCCTTCCAGCCACTCTTGCCCCAGCCTGTAGTGCTGCATGGGGTTGTTGTGACCCAAGTGCAGGCCCTGGCACTTCACCTTGTTGAACCTTGGCCTGTTGATCCAACCTGTCCAGATCCCCCTGGAGAGCCTTCCTACCCATCCAGCAAACCAACACTCCCACCCAACTTGGTGTGATCTGCAAACTGAGGGTGCACTCAATCTCTTTGTCCAGATTGTTGATAACGATATTAAATAGGACTGGCCCCAGTTCTAAGGCCTGGGGAACACCACTTGTGACCAGCTGCCAGCTGGGTTTAACTCCATTCACCACAACTCTCTGGGCTCAGCCATCCTGATGGTTTTTCTTACCCGGTAAATCGCTGAAAACTGGAATCTTCTGGACGAGCCTTCCTACTCAGATTGACAGGATCAGAATGCTACTCATATTGACAGGAGATACCTCAACTCCTGTACTGTCTCACTGACCTGGAATTCTGCATCAGGGTGTGGCACAGACCATTGATATGAAACACTGAAACTATAAAAAGGAACTATTGCTCCATTATTTTTATTGCTGTTTTAAAATTTCCATGCCAAAGTCATTATCCAGGACAGGTGCAGGTGGGCAGGATCCTACTTAGAATTTAGGAAGAAAAGAACTGAGAGAACCATCTTTCTTCTACTGTGCTATGGACAGAGAAGCAGTTACTTACTGTCTCACCTTTCCCCTGAAACTGGCCATGAAAAAACTACATTGAGTACCAAGAAACTGGAAGGTAAAAGAGAAAATCACAGTGGTAAAGAGAAAACATCCTGCAGGTTCCAGACTAGTGTAATAGCACCTCTCAGTTTTTGTCCTTGCAAAAAAAAATTCACACCAAATCATTGAAAATAGAGAATTTTAAACATTAATTTGAACTGAAATAAGTCCCTACAAATGCAGTGTTTGAAATTGGCATGTGGCTCTTCGGTTTAATATAGTGAGCTACTGAGTTCAGCTTAGTCAATATTTTATTTATTTTGATTTAAATACCTGAAGGCACTTCTCCAGCATGTTCAGCACCTCAAATACTATTAAAAGTGTATTTTAAAATTAAACAGCACAAATAAATTGGTTCGGAAAGAACTCATCCAGCTGCCTATTGAAAACTCCTTTTCCTTTTTACACCTCAGAAATAAACCTTTGCTTAAGAAAGAGACTTTGCAGCAGATCAGAAACTCAGTGAAACCAACTCTAAGACAGATGTGTCAGCAGCAATTTAATTCAAGTTAATTAGGAAATCGAAAACCAAAATGGTCTCAACTGATCTAGTTAAACTTGTGTATTATGCTTCTGAGATCAAATGTATGTAGGATAGGATAATATTCCAACTTTGTTGCTGAGATGCAAGTGGCTTTTAGATAATGTGCAGCCAACTAATGAACAGTTGTGCTTATCAGAGAATTTAATTTGGCTCTAATGATATCATTCCAACTAAATAGATAATTTGCTTTACATATGAGCTTGATATTGTAAAGCACTATAGCTACTACTGCATGAATATATTACTAGGAAACACAGGGTTTGTAATTACCCATCTTAATTATGCCTCTGTAATCAAAGAGAATGCATAAGTTAAAAGAATGAATTACAAAAACCTGCACTTTATCTCTGGCTTAATAATAATACAATACAAGCACTTACTCTCTTTGTAATTTTTTTTCTTTATATGGTACAATCTTACTGTTAGCCTAAATCCTGAGAGTACCTTGAAATATCAGGAAATAGGAAAAATAATTGCTTCCTTCTCAGTACTCATAATAGAGGACTGTTTTGCTATTGTCTTGTGTACCATCAGATTTCACATAGGATAGTTCCTTCCCTATAAGATTAGCTGTGTGAATATAAGAAAAAAGGATCTCCAAAAGAGTTCATTCACTCAGCTATTGCTCCAAGAGGTGACTTCTCTCCTTATACAACTGCACTACATTATCTGAGTGTCTTCTGCAGATTCCAGTGGAGGAATCTGGAGGTTCTTATATATATATAAAGAATATGTATAAAAAATATGTATTATTTTTTTTTCCATTTTCCATTTGTCCTCGAGCATTTGGAGACGTTGGTGCCACTGACGTTGTGCAAGTCTCCAAGCCCCTTAGGCAGCTATGAAGGGTCCCATTCTACACAGTAGAAATAATGGCAACTATACTTGGTCTGCAGGATATTAATTAGTCCTGAGCACACAAAAACTATTAATCACCTTTCCACTGACACTTATTTTAATTTTAATCTTGCAGCCTGAGATAAACAAGAGATAATTTTTGCTTGTTCCGCCCAGGGAGAACAGCAATGCACAAATTGTTATGTGGACAGTGCAGTCAAGCTTCTCTGAAGCTCTGTGGGGTGAATAACTAGGAACACTCCTCATCGTGTGCACTGCTCGGGGAGAAGGCCAAGGCTCTTCATACATACTAAATATTTACATCAAAGAGAAATATCTCACTACAGTGATAGTTTTTTTCCTGAATTCTATTACACTTCAGCATGTGATTTTTAGCTTTTTCAAAGTCTCACTAGCAGCAGGATGAAAAATACATTTACTCTAGGGACAACAATCTCAACAGTTAGGACTCAAACTTCTGGTATCTGTTACAAATTCTTCCGTTTAAAGGTAATGTCACAATTCAAGTGTTTTAATAAAGAGGAGTGAAACCATGAAAAATGTTATGTTGAACAGTGAAACTTCAGTAGAAGCTTTAGAACTGATGCCTGTTCTCACCAAGATTATATAACACAAGCCAGAAATCTGTGACAAAGAGGCAGTAAGAATAATTTGTTGCAGAACTGCTATCGTGTCGTAAGAGAAGGTCTTCATCGGGGCTGAGTATTAAGTGAAAATTGGAGCAAAGATTTTTTTCCATGAGGTATGTAATAAAAACTTTAAAAAAAACGCCAAACCAACCAAACAAAACCCCCCTCAAACCCCCAAGCAAGTTTCTTTCTTTTACAATACTAGTAATTGCAAGTTAAGAACCTTGAATTACATTTGCAAATGTTTCTTAATCCTTTTCCTAACTTATATTTAGTTGCAAAATCCTTTAAGCAGGAGAATGCTATGAGGATGTTAAGAGGGACTTAATAATTAGGTGATCTCATTAATGCCACACAAAGGTTTGCAAGCAAAATATTTTCACACCATAGTTGAAAGCATCAGCAAATTGCCACTTGAGACAGCAAGGAATATTGCTGCTTGTCTTCAGAAAGCATAAGCAGGTTCAGCATCTCTTTTAAGCATTCACCCTGTGTAAGAAGGAGAGTGTGACACGTTATTTAGCAGAATAACTCTAGAGAATGAAGCCAATTTTTAGGTATTCTTTTGAAATGCGCCATTTAAAGTCATCCTCGGAGGACAGACATGTCAGCAATATGGTTAATCACCACAATTTGTTGTTTTTTTCCCTGATTTAGCAGGATACCTTGAGCAGAATCACTGAGAATACTGCATTTGTTTGTTAAAGCCATTGTGCAATACGATAGTCAACTGATAGGAAGCTTGTATCTAAGCAGGTTCTACATCAGATTTAAATTCAGCTCTCATCACACAAGAAGATTTAATAAAATTTCTGCCACCAGATTCACCTAAAACCAGCAGTTAGCACAGAAACATATTACAAGCACACAGCTTTCTTTTCCAGGAAACCTTCTGGTGTCTCCTTTGAGCCATTGGCCCCTCTTATACCCTCTAGCTGGTTTCTTAATATAGGAGGTTTCTTCAAGTTCTCTCTTGGTCTATTTAAACCACTGTGAAAACAGGCAAATGTCACTGATCACAATAGGGGCCTAAAAAGCCAAATTAAACTGTGGGTTGACAAGTATGGATGAAGAAAGTTAAATTAGATCAGCCTAGTACAATAAAGACTGTCTGGATATCAATTTCCTGGCCTCTCCATGAAAGAATGAGGATTTGTAAACCAGTTTCAAAAATGGAGGTGAGAACAGACATATGATCTCTAAATATTTTCTAATATACAAGTTTTACACCATAAATCTTGGCTACGCTGACACAGCATAAGCAAATTATTTCCTTCAGAAGTCTCTGTGCGCCAGCATAATGGCAGAGAAAAGCTTGCCAGTGAAAGTTTGCAGAGAAAAGTTTGCTATCACTCCCACTAAACTGAAGGTGACATTAAATAGACTGTCACACTCACCATAGGTCTTCAAACCTGAACTACAGTTAATAGAAGGAAGACTTTAGGAGCTACAGGGATGGGGACTCCAGGAAAACAAACAAACAAACAAACAAACAAACAAACGCCCCACCCCCAAAAAGTAGATAAGTAATACACAAATGGGCAGTGGCTGAAAGAGTCACATACTTGATTTTGCTATAGACAAAAGAACAGAGTCTTCATCATCAAGAAGATCAAGTTCCTTTATGAGCTGACGAGAAGCTTTAGGCACCTAAAAGTTCCATCTCTTATTTGTACACTCACACAAAGGTTCAGAGGAGGGAATGCTGTTAAACAGCCATTATAATCTCACAATTTCAAAACTTCGAAGCCATTGGAAAGTCGTGTCTGCCCTGAATTGTGTTTGTTACCAAAGAGTAATTTCCAATAGAAATTTCAAATTCTCCAAGAAAATCATCATTAACACCCTTTCTTTGAAACATTCTCTCTTCCAAAGGCAAAATAAAAGATTTGGGCTATGTCACTACAGCAGGTCTGTGCAAACATGAGGACTTTCTCTACATAATAGATACAAAAATTAAAAATCTTCATCTATCCAGGTATATGAGTTACCAAGATTTGCACTTTACCTTTGGTAGTGGGGGGAAAACTTCATGCAGTTGCTACCCCTAGCCTGATTACACATATTAGCTGAGACAAATTGAGAAGTGTTATATACAAATTGTTTTAGCACATAATTGGTTTTGAATAAGCTCATTCACATGCAAAACCAAGGGTGGCAGATACAAATCAGGAATGTGTTGCACACCTAAACTTCAAAAATCTGAGTATGTGAGCCACATGTATGCATATGGACAGCATCAGCAGCAGAAAATGCAGCCATAAGGAGGCATAAATCTGTAAAAGGGAGGTTAATTAGTCACTGGGGAATGATAAATAGCAGATCACACATGATTACTGGATGAAGGAAAAAGAAAGGACCAAAGTGTTTAACTGGAAAAAGCCCAAATTAAAGTGAAAACAGCTTAAATGCTAAAAGAATGAAGATCAAACACTAAGTCATAGCCTATGGGTAAAGAAGGGATATGAAGTTAGGGGAGTACTTCAACTACAGTCATGGGAAGAGACTAGAAAAGTTTCTTCATGCTAGAATTCTTCAAGACAAAACATATCAGCCGAACTGTCTAAAAGAAGAGCATGCACCAATAAAGAATGTTATGTAAGTGAACATTGATATGAGAGGCTATATCATATTTTGATTTTGATATGGAACATAAAAATGTAAAGGGATAATAATAGGAAAAAGCTTATCTAGGAAGAGAATAAAATGAGACAAACAATTTTTTTAATTGTGAAGTAAAAGAAAAGCAAAATTACATAGGCAAAGAAAATGACAACATAAAATAGGAACAGAGAGTTACCAATGTGATTAACCATAATGACAAGTCCTAAGACATCTTCAAAGAGAAGTCAGGTTATTAACAGAAGGAATTTAAGGGGATGCGTAGCAATTGGCTAGGTATATTTATCTAAGGTAAGAAAAGAAAGGAGAATAAAATATACAAGTCTCCCTGCATAATAAAGGCAAAGAATAATTCCTTGACTATGTATCTCTCTAGACAAGTTGTTCAACCAGACCAACAAAGGAACAAACTACATGAGAAAGTGTCCCTCCAATGTGGAAGAATGATGGAAAATCCATTACAGCCTCGTTTAATATTTCACTTGCACAGCCAAGTAAAAATGTGCTAACTGCACCCCTGTGAAATATCAACCAGAAAAAAATAAAGGTGTCTTTTTTTTTTTTGGGTAAGACAAACTGTAAACTCATTAAAAATTATAATGTACTTTTAAAATTTATTTATTGTTATTTAAATTGGCATCTGATCACTATAAGTTACAGAAAATGCTTCTGCAGGATACCTTGCAGAAATGACTTTTGAAGTAATACAGGTGATTGCTCATTAATACACCTTAATACTCCTTTCTGATCATGCAGATCAGATTGTGGTTTTGTTTGGGGTTTTTTACTTTTTTTATTCCTTTCCCTTCCCTGTACTTTTTTTCCAGAAGCTGATGCACCAATTACCATGGTCAATTGAATCACCAGGTCATCAACAGCAATTTATCACAGTTCAAATAATTGTTTCCTAATCTACCTCAAGGAGCTGCTAGTATTTATGTATTTCTGTTCTAACATAGTGGCATAACTTCCGTGTAAGCTCTTCACATGCAATACTCCTGTATCTCCTTTTTACATCCACAATCTTCCATTCTCATACTTGCCAACGTGTCTTTCTGAGCCTTACTCTAGACAGATTTTTCTCAAGTTTCCTCCTGCATGATAGTTCTATTATTAAAAAGTCAATCCTATATAAGTGTTGTTCTACACCTAAAGCAAATGCTGGTGCTAGCATTTGACCTCCCAAACCTGATTAAGTGACTCCCCTCCTTTTTTTAATTTTTAAAGTAAAAAGTTTGGACCCCACTCTTTATGGCTTTTCGTAGTCACAGTGTAAAGTTCACAGCTCCATTTTTCATCAGTTTATCACCTTACAGTAGTAATAGACACATCTATGCTCACTGAAGTGAGATTATGAAATTATAATCCTGATTTTGGTTCTTTGCCAGAGCTCATGCAATTCAGCTTTTACTCTACATAGAATAATCAAATATATGCTATTTTGTAACATGGATGTGAACTGACAACTGACCTACTTTTGTCCCAGGGGCTGAAAATTTTAAAGGTGTTTTTACCTTCCACCATGGAACACCAAAATGGTTAAAGAAAGTAGAAAATATTTTTGAAGCACAGTTAACACCTACTTTGTAATCTTTATTATCAAAAAGTACTTTGTCAGCTCTTTAAGAAATTGAGAACAAGACACAAACAGTGAACACAGCAAGAAGGGAGTCTGCTGTGGTACACAGTGTGGACGGTCCTCCTACACTTTCAAAGACATGAAAAATGGGAATAGGAAATCTAAAACTAGAAGGTATGCAGCAATAGTGAACAGAATTTTAAAAGACACTAACACAGAGAGTGGATAAACAATACAAATCCAGAAAACAAATGAAGACAGTCCTAGTTATTGACCATTATTGCTATATTGTATTCTATTGCTATATTGTATTCTTCGGTTCAAGAGAGTAAAGTCATGGACTGATTTAAAGTGATGGAAGTAACAGAAATTTCACATGTAACTTAGGACTTTCTTTTAGCCTCATCAGGGTAAAAGGGAGATGTGATTCTCTCAAACCAGAGAAGAAGTAGATTTTCAGGGCAAACCAACTCCAACATTATTTAAAAATTAAAAAGCTTAACTTATAAATAACCAAATACAACTAAGATATTAGAATATTTGTAACAATAATTAATTTATTAAGAGGTGGGGACAATTAGCCATTTTAGTCAATTTGGACTTGTCAGAAACTTTATTTAAGCGATTGATTCCAAAATGACATTTTAGGAAGCAGAAAGATTTTGTACAAAATGCTTTCACTAGTTTAGAATCCAGGATGCAGATCATATTCATCAGCAGGGGAAGCGATAGAACTTTTGACTCTTCTACTTTGGAGATTATCTGTGTTGAATGTATCAAGGAAATTGTGCCTAGGATTAGCTATTATTCAAAGAAGTTCTTTATTTTCTGTATCTCTTTGCTAATGCACATTTACACTTCTTTCTACAGAAAAATCTGGTCTATTTCAAGGTTTATTATGTGTTTTATTTGTAGTAGATGAATTAAGAAAAACTAAAAACCATAAATCTCAAACCCTCTTGGTACTACTTTGAAACCCAACACTTAAATAAGGTTGTCCAACAGTCATTTTTAAGAAATGGTTGCATGCAAACAATTTCATTACTTTATATAAATAATTTATTATTTATTATGGTGCTGTATAGTCACCAGATCCATGTGAAATGCAACATAGGAGTCAGAATAGTAATAATTAGTACTTCATATTTATTTTCACTACCTTGATATACTTTAACTTGTATTTTGTGTAGTAGATTATATAAAAAGAGTGAAAAAAATACTGTACAAATATATGTGTATACAGAATAGAGGCAACAGTGATTTTGCTGTCTGCACATAGAGAAACATATTCTGTTAAAACTTTCAAGTACAGTTATGTTAAACAAAATGTATTACGATTCAGAGATTAAAATGCATTTTCAATTGATTCACATTTCCAATTAAATTTATGGTCAGCAGAGACATAACGATACTATCCACAAAATTGTACCAGATATGATAATAACACCAAACTGCATCTGTGCTGTAAAAAGTATAACAATAGTGCACTATCACTGGTTCTAATTACTTCTTATCCTTTAGAGACTGGCAGGTGGCCAATGAAATGTGGATATAAAATCAGAATATAATCAGATAAAGGGAGATGAAACTGTTATTGGCTTTTAGTTATGTAAATTAAGAATTTTACTCAACAGGTTATTTAGTCATCCTGATGAGTGGAAACATTCATTTGGAAGACTAATTATGCAGTACTTACAATGATTAGAACACTCAATTGTTTCTACTGCAAAGAGTATAAAGTACATCTTGAATTATATTAAGTTAGTGGTGAGAACGAATTTTGTTTATTTCTTTTACAAGAAATCTCCAAAGGAAGCCTAGTACGGACAAAAGCAATTGGCCCAGTGGTGAACCTGTAAGAAATTCTCTCTTATCTGAATTGATTCTCTTTTGCTCTTTCAGACCTCCTTTGAGTCAATATCTTGCACACAGATGTACTCAACTACTAAAAACAGTCTTTCAGATGAAGCACAAATGGAGGACCTGATCACTTGCAATCTCTTGAGATGGCACGGTTCATCTGAAAGGACAGCAGTGTTTGTTGATATCCCTCTCACCGGGTTTCCCCAGCTACTGGGCTAAGCAAATAGCAGACCTATTTCCTTCACAAATATTTGAGTGACGTATAAAACAAATTGTGACTTGTACTGTGCCCATGACCATATCACATTTACTTCATATAAACATGGTTATTTCCTACCACCATTACCCACTAAAAGGACAATTTTCACCTGTGTTTTGATAAAGACGGAAAAGCCTCTATTATACAAACTTCCTAAAAGGCTGCGTTACTTAACTCCATGAGCCACTTAAAATAGAATAACAGCATTTCACGATTGATTCACTAGATTAATACACCATAAGCTTGCAAAGGTGTGTAATCTACAGGCAATCCATAAAACAAGAGTAATTTACTAAGATATTTTGTATGACAAACACCCGAAACCACTGTGCTAGTTCATGTTAATTTCAAAGAGGAAGGATTTAAGGTGCTGACATAACAGCCTCTAACACTGATCATTGTGAGAGATCAGAGGCATAGGCAACCGCAGATAAGGAAAACAAGGAAAGAAGCAGGGTGTTTTATCCTCCAAAGGCATAACTGAGTCTATTAAAGTTCACTGTACAAGTTTCCATTGATTTTTGCAAAGTGCTAAAAGACCAAAAATTGTAGCATTAAAAAAAATCCTAATGAAGTAAGAATTTGTTACTATTAATTGCCTTGGCTACTGCAAGTAGAATTATCTCCTTCACAGTCCCACTGCCAAGCACAAATCTCAAAAAAACCTGCATTACTTACATCTTTAGAATTATATTCCACCCTATTATGTTACTGTGCAACAATAAACATGACTACAATTAATAAATTATTCTTTTTACTGTATTAGTCTTTGTCTTATCAGAATTGCTTCAGTCATAGAAACATAGAATACCCTTAGCTGGAGGGGAGCCACAATGTTCATCAAATACGTTTCCTAGCTCTGCACAGGAAAATTTTTAAAAATCACACTGAATCAACACTTCACTTTAAACCTTTTTTTTCTTTTCTAATTTTAATCTTTTTGTACAGTAAGTGAGCAGATTTCCAGATAGCTACTCTCTATTAAATATCCTGCTTTCAAATTGAGGAATAATCTCAGCAAAGCTGAGATAGAATATCTGTAGATCAGGACTGTTTCTTTCTTCTCTATCTTTTGTATAGGACCAAAGATGGCAGGATTTGGAGTCTTCTGCTCTACTCATAATTGTTTAGAAGAAAGAAAACCCACTTCAGAGCTACAACACTACTGAAGTTCTCTGCATTATAGAAACATTCCCACCTGCTCACTCTGAGTTGAAACTAGATGCAGCAGGACAACCTTAATCCCATGGCTGCAGCAACTACTGCAGGACATGTTGAATGAATCATTGCTCAATGCCTCCTTTTCTTGAAGGAAAGGGACAAAGAGCATGACCTTCTTGAAGTCCTTGTCACTGAGGTTCTGTGCATCAGATATACGTTTTGGGCCCAGAAGATAAACCTGGACTGGGGTCCTTGGGATGCCCTAAATTTGGCACCCACAGTTAGCTGTGGCAGGCCCTTGTCTTTGGCATCCTGTTATGAAATATCAGGAGCTCCTGCATTTAGGTGACTGGCTACTGTCCTGAGCAGCCTAGTAGCTCCTGACTCCTACCACTGAGGCTGCCTTCGCAGTCACAGTCTGCCTTGCAGCCCACTGTCTTGTCCCTCTTATTGCTTGATGGCCAGAGATGGGATCTGCAGTATTGCTGTGTGGATCATGATGATCACTTCATCAGCTCATTAGCCACTGCATGCACAGAAGGGAGAAGGGGTGCACAGCAGAATTGTGTCAGAAAAGCCTAGGAGGGCTCTACTCCCAGGGCAAGGCTTCACGTGCAGCTGACTTTGCAGCAGGACTAAGGGGTGGAAATTGAATGGACAAACTTTGACTTGGCTGGTCTCCATGCAAAAGACCACTCTCAAAGTACTGGAGGAATAACTTTAGAAAATACAACAGACCTTGAAGTCAACAGATTAACAGTGCTTATCTCTCCTCTGAGGTGAGCACCTTGATGACACAAAAAGCCTTGCACACATCCTTCCTTTCACCCATGAAAGCATTTAAAGAGCATAAAGCACATACCAGGACGGCTGTGTAGAACATTTCCAGAGGAAGCGGCCAGTGTTGGGTGGGAAAGGCAACAGACTGAAGGATTGTCTCTGGATATATGTGATTTAGGTTCCTTTGCCAGGTGCCAGCATGAAGAGCTCAGAAATGCATCAGTACATGCTCTCCTCCAACAGAGCAATCCTAGAATCCAAGGAGTACAAGCTGGTTGGCTTGATGGTACATTTCCCTCTTAAGGTCTGTTGTAGATCTCTACACCAAGGCCCACACACTGATTCCCACATAAAAAGTCTCCTACACTTAATCAATTACATTTATATGGTACTGAAAAAAAAAAAGGAGGAAAGATGTGAATAACTCCAAGCCCCCTCTGTAGAATCATGTCATTTAATACTAATCCCATTGGACACAAAACACACAATATTTTTCTATTAAACTCACATTCTGCCTCCAAACAGTAACTTAAAGGGAAACAGGCTAGAACTGAATGTCAGAGATTTTCCAGCTCAATGGCACAAAACATGCACTTAAATTGCATCCCTGAATTTACATGTTGCTCCTCACAGTAAGAAACAGGCCATCTGATTGCTAAGACTCCCTCTTTGTCTCCTGAAACAACAATAGAATACAGTTTTGAAGCTGATTAAAAATCATGCCCTCTTCAAATCAAATACACAAAGGACAAAAGCAAACTGACATATCATTTTTTGCTAATAATTTCTTCCTTGGCAATTGAATAGTTTTTATGTAACAAGAAATAAAATGGGAAGTTAGTCTAAGAAACTATTTTATTTTTTAAATCAGAAGTTATTCAAATTATTAGAGCTTCGTCAAAGTAAGATTTTGTTTCTGAACTCTCAAAATCTATGGGAAAGGCCGGATTAAGGTCTCATATTTTGAAGAGGTTTCTAGGTCCCTGAGAGGACGGATGAAACAGTCTAATGTTATTATATCTAAATATTGCCATTTTTAGATACAAATCAAAACCAAAATGTTGCAGTCTCTATGATGACCATTCAGAAAGATTTTGCTGGGATCAACAAAGCTGCGAGACATCTTTTGTAGCCACAGGACAACATGTTCTTTATATGAACTACCATCTATTTGAAACACTATTCCTGCTGTTCCCTTTTCCTCAGCAAAATGGGTGTTTTGCTGACACCAAAAGGTAGAAATAAGAAAGGTACTGTGTGTCCCCATGCAAGCACAGAGAGCAGTGAAGTGATTTGCAATCTGTTTGTTATTTATACATTTCCTTGGATCTATGTGAATTGTTTTTATATGTTTGATAGGTAAAATGAAGGGAAAAAAAGAATAAGCATTCAGTAGGTCAATTATTGATGTAAGAGTCTGAACAAGCAACAGCAGAATTCACTATGGTAATTTATCTGCATGGGTCAATGGCTATTGACTGCCTGAAAATAAAGGTCGATCACACTGATAGATTTCAATGCTGTAGCTATGAACATATATTAATAAACACAGCACAGAAGTGATTTTTGACTCTGTTGGAAAGGATAGAATCAATATCCTTGTGTCCTTGCCGAGGCTGAACTTTGTACTTGGATTATGTTAATTAAAGACTAAATAAAGTGCTGATGTTTTTATATAATTAAGATATGGAGAAAAATAATAAAGTAGTTGGTGGCTTTTGTTGGTTATTTGATGCTGAAATGAGTAAAAAAAACACACCTAAGCCATTTTGAAATAGGAATATCTCTTTTTCACAAGCATCCTCTCCTGTCCCAGATATTATTCCTACTATATTCTTGTTGCAAGAACAAATTCAGCACTTTACAGTGCAAACATGGACAAGTTTGGTTTGGATAATTTGTATAAGAGCCCAGAAGGTCTGGACTGCTGTATTTTTTTTCAGACGGGTGGCCAAGCTATAAAGGCCCACTGATGCCTGGGTATTTAATCTAGACAGCATTGTTTTCTAAGACATTTGAAGTTTCCTTTTGGAAAGAAGCAAAAGTGCAGAATCCTGGTAACCTGACACTATCTGAATGCTGCCATCCCTTTCCACTTACGCCACCACTTTGCCTGGCATGTAGACTTGTACAGCTGAGCTGGATGAGGGAGTTAATCCAGCTGCAAACTAACCACTTAAAGAGTAAGGAAGGAAGGAGCAGGATGCAAATGGAGCAGCTCTCCATTCTCAGTGTGTTCTTTAAAATGTTGGGAGGATTGGAATAGGATCAGGAAACTGAAGCAGGGCTCAGCAGCATGGCCTAAAGCAATAATTAGCTGTAGTGGACGCATCCTGAGATGCAAACTGCAAAGGAGTGAGTCTAAATATGTATCTTATCATGTGTGACCTGTTCTGTGAAATGACTGAGTTTCAGTCACTCACGACAACGACTGGCACAAGTATTTTATTTTGCCATTTCACTGTTCTACATGGTCATTTCAAGAAAAGCCTAAATTATTCAGGTATTTCGTGAAATACCTGGCATTAATATTCCAACTGTACCATGAAACCAGTTATTGAGTGGAATGACGAGCATTCCCATTCATTTAGAGAATAGGTGCACTGTAGTAGTAAGTGTTAATTTTATGGAATCATACATAGAACTGTATGGGTCCAATGGTGAGCATAAAGGGCTGCACAGTGCTATAAATATGTATAAAGATATAGTTTTACTTCTTTTTGAGTTAGCAATTCCAAACAATCAGGAACCAGGTATTTTACATATTATCTGCCTATTATTTTCTGTATTTTCCTGTTATGAATAAAAACTTCTACCAGTTTTCAAACTGCTTAGGTGATTACCTTTATTTGTATCAGAACAGTAAGATTGTTACTTTCTTTTTCTTTATATTTAAAAATAACTTTAATACAGAATAAGCAGTTCAATTATGTATCTATATCTCTATCTATCTATCTATCTTCTGTCTATCAAACCACAGATTCCTAGATGATCCAGATAAAGCAGGCTTTCAGAATTGTAATCTCAGTTCTATACCTACACATGAAAGCATACAGAAAATGGCAGGTGCTAATAAATCTTTGTCTCTCTTCAAACCAACCACTTGAAATGTGCATGCACTTGGATAAGCCTTCATCTAAGTGGTATCCACATACTACTTGACAATAACCCAGCAGTTAATGTGACCAAACTGCTATTTCTTATGCTGGACAAGCCTTTTACACTTGCATTATATTTCCTCCTGGTTTTAGCTGCTTTTTCTTTCACTGTACAAAAAGTTGGTATCTCTTTCTAGGGCACAGAAAAATTCCTTATAATAAGAAAATATCTGCATGAGAGGCAGTCGAAGACATGTAAAATCCTAGTGAATGTGAAAAATCAGAAAGTATTATGTTCTGTTATGTATTTTCTTTAATCCTTTTATTCTCCCCTCATCTCTCTATTTGAAAGCTTTTAGTTTCTTTTCTTTTCCTGTTGTGGTGTGTTAGTTTAAGTTTCTTGTGAATCAGTTGTCCCCTATTGTTATAATGGTTTATCCCTGTGTTTTCCCCCGAAGTTGGTCTGCCCCAGGTCTCCCTTTCCCACCCTTCCACCCTAAGCCCTTCCCAAGTCCGTGTCATTCCTCCCTGGCTCCTCCCAAGTACCCAGAATGTTCCCTATCCCTCAGCCCTAAGGCACTCCCTGAACCCTGTCAATCCTCTCTGGCCCTTCCCAGTCTTCTAGAAAATTCACTGCCTATTCCCCTGTTCTTGGTTTACAATTTGTTGAAGTTTTCTGTACCACACCCATGTTGTATTCTATTGGAAGTTTGAATTTTTGTCCCTCCCCCATGATCCGCCCACCATGAACCCTGCTTGGGTGTTTTGTTAACCCCTCCTCTTGGACCTCCCCCATATTTAAGTTGTTGTCCTCCAGTGCATGTTGCCTTTGGTGATTCCCTTCCTCGTAGTGAAGTTGCTCTCTGTGATCCTTTCCTAATAAACTCTGGGGACCCACTAAAGGTCTCGCCCGATCCTTTGCTGCTCCTGGACGCGCGTCTCTCGCTCAGGGCCCCCAAGCCCTAGCCGTACTGCTGGCCGAAGATTGCTCGGGAGACGGCCCACTCCTGTCGCGGAGCCCCACCCTCGTGGGCTAGCCAGGCAGATGGAGAGGTCAGTAGGAGGGTGGGCCACGTCATTTGCCCTCTGAATTGAGCCCCTGCACCAATCGTCCTTCTAGTGGCCCTATCAGTAACTGAGTTTGGTTTCAGTGTCTTAAAAACAAAGAGATGATTTCTAGTAACTTAATTCACATCCCCCTTTTCTTTTGAATAACTGAATTTTTACTAAACCATTAACCTGGGTACTATCACTTAAATTGAATGTAACAAGGCAGGTTTTTTTTTTCTGCTGTAGTGCTTTCTGTGTTAAATTTAGCTGAATTTGGCCATTGAGCTCACTTTAAAATCAAAAATTAAGATTTTCCAAATATTTTTCACTTTTTTTTTTCAATGGAACTAGAAGTCAAATTTGAACTGATTTTATTACTAGTTTACTTTTTTTCTGGAAGGAACATAGCAGTCTTAAAAAACTTTTTCATGCACAAGCAGTAATATCTGTTTTCAAATTAACGTTTTAGTCTTTGACACTTTGTAAATATTTCTCCTAAAGTAGTCGTGGCAGATTTTGCGAACATCTCTGTTGTATATAAGATGTAAACCCTTTAGGTTCTTAGCATGCCTGTTAGGTTAGATATAAGTCTGTGCTTAGAGACGTAAACAAAATCTCGACTGTGTATCTTTGTAGTTACCTGAATTAAAAAATTAAAGTTTATGTAGCTGCTCCTTAATATTTGCTGTTTCTTGCTTCAGTTAAGTGACTGCATATATTGTAAAATGCATGTAAAAGCCTGTATACATACACAAAGTCCCTTGTACTTCATCATTTCTATCATTCACAATAGCTAAAGCTGAAGAAGCATAAGAGAATCCTTAGTTCTCTGACCAGCATTCCCAGCCACTCATGCATGAAAAGGAGTTTTCTTATCAGCTAAACAACATGTGTCTTCACCTTTCCATGCATGTGCTGAATAGGATAAGAGTTCAAATTAAGTGAACCACTGAATTTCACTGTAAATAAAAGGGTTTAGCTGTCTTATGTTTTCCCTTCCTTCCCCTTTTCTGCCTCTTCACATATACTTCCCAAATTTCTTTTTTGAATGTGACAAAAAGTCCTTTCAAGTATTTTCCTCTTGTAATAGCCCAAACCACCACCTATGACCTGTAATGCTAGTCCATGTGTTGCACTGGCTTCGGACATCACTGTAAGTTGGTATTTATATTTCATTGAAATAAATATGTCTGCAGCCTTGAATCTGTATAAAATGTATAAAATCAGAATCAAACAGTATAACATCATATTAAAGAAAACATCTATTGACTTATCCCAGTGATAATATGTAGGTGTCACAGTGATATATGAAGGTAAATTGCAGTATGAAAATTGGCTATTGATCTGCCAGTCGTTCAGGTCAGGGCACCTGGGTGTAAATCACTCTGGACCTGTCCTGGCACACATAGGTGGCCTTCCTTCCCTTGGGAGCAGCATTTTGGAGATCACTCAGCCCTCATTTTGATGTGCCATCAGATCCCTCTTAGGGCACATAGCCAGAGTCCTGGGTACCTCAGTTTAGAAGAAAGTTGCCTTTTTGCACTCTTCATAGATTAAGTCTTAAAAGTTGCAGAGATTTATGTATAGTTTTAATCTTCAAGCATTCTGTCCAGTGCAGAAATTCACAAGGTTGTTGCCTCACTCCTGTTTTTGAGGCAAACCTGCCCCCAGTGAGAGTC
This sequence comes from Rhabdornis inornatus, assembly GCA_013397075.1. Classification (NCBI taxonomy): domain Eukaryota; kingdom Metazoa; phylum Chordata; class Aves; order Passeriformes; family Rhabdornithidae; genus Rhabdornis; species Rhabdornis inornatus. The sequence goes on along the minus strand of VWZS01003373.1, from coordinate 1,136,470 downwards.
CAAGGTGTAAGATCTTTATTGAGTTTTAGATTGAGCAAAGCAGGGGAGTGCCTCAATCTCCCCCTTGAATTCTGGGTACCCCAATTGGGCACAAAGAGACCATGTTATATTTGTTATTTTCAAATACGTTCTCTGGGAAGATAAAATTTGAGCCTAAAAAGAGAATATAATGATCAGCTGCATATTCTTAGCTGAATGCAAGAAGTTCAGAATAACTGTTAATATAAAATATTTACCTGATTACATCTAGTAGCTGCTCAACTGCCCAATGTCCATTAAATCACAGCAGTTAAAACACACTTCCCGTCTTGTCAGCTGCTCTCTGTATCTGAGTCCAGGGGCTTCTACATTTATCAAGTACTAATATGTCTCTATAAAGCAAACATGCTGTAGGTGAAGAGATATCACCCATCAGCCTGTCAGCCAAGCAAACAAAACCTGGCATACAAGTCCAAGTGAGTTGTGATTCTTTCTTTGCAGGAAGATGTTCAGCAGGATAGGGTACTCTGGAGATGCCACACGTCCCACTCAGAGATGTGTCAGAAATAACTGTGCTGTTTGAAGTATTACAGGCATCAGGAGTACAAGGGAATCTTAAACTGTCTCATGTTGTTAATGGAGTAGAGCTGGCCAGGTATTTGCTTTCAAAATATTTTTAATAGATTTAACAGAACTGGTTGTGGGAAAAGATGGTTTTTCATAAACCTCTATATTATACAGGGATTTTTTAAAAAAGGCCAACAAAATCCAGTCACACAAACCCCCTAGTTTATATGTCCTGGTACCTCAGTTTCAAATGGAAGTATTTTCTTTTCCTGTGACTTCTTGCTTCTTTACTAGACATTCAGCATATTAATACTGGAAAAAACTTCAGTGAAAAATATTTCAAAATAGCAATAGTTTGATTTGTACAACGTGGGCTAGAAGATTCCTAAAAAAACTGGACAAAAACTTCATGGAACAGGTTTTAAGGGAGCTGACTTTGAAAGACTCCCTTCTTGATCTACTGCTAATCAACAGAGTGGATTTCGTGACCAAAGTGGTGCTTGGTGGCCATCTTGGCCACAGTGACCATGAAGTGATGGAATTTAAAATCTCTGTTGACAGGAGGAAAAGTTCCAGGAAAGAAGGTCTCAACTCTGGACACGAGGAGAGCGACTTCAGGCTGCTCAGGGAATTAGTGAATGAGGTCTCTTGGGAAAACATTTTTTGCATCAGTGCTGGTTGCTTTTTAAACATCGCTTCCTAAGGGCATAGAAGCAGAGAATTCCTGAATGCTGAAAGTCAAGCAGGCAAGGCAGAAGATTGGAGGAACCTTCTCTTGGAAATAAGGCAAAAAAGAGAGATGTATGTTGTGTGTTCAGTGGATGCAAGGTAAGTGATGTGGGAATAATCCAGAGATGTAGGGAAAAAATGCGTGCAGCCAAAGCTCAACCGGAGTTGAAGCTGACCAAAACTGTGGGGGACAATAAAAATAGTTTTTTCAAATGTATTAATGGCAATAGGCAGTGTAAAAATAACATTGTTCTGTTACAGGATGAGAATGGTCACCTCACAAACAAGGACAGAAAAATGCAGAGCTGTTTAATACATTCTTTACCTCTGTCTTCAACACGGATGACGTATCAAGAGGGTCTCAGCACCCTGAGCTGGAGGATCATGACTGTGAAAATTATCAACTTCCAGTTGACCCTGAAATTGTGCAGGATCTAGTGCTTCAGCTGGATCCCTAAACATCTATGGGGCCTGGTGGGATCCATCTAAGAATCCTCAGATCTAGCTTATGTCATTGCAAAATCTTTCTTGATGATTTTTAAATGGTCTTGGGAATCTGGAGAGGACCCAGCTGATCGGAAACTGGCAGACATTGTCCCAGTTTTCAAGAAGGGAAAGAAGGAAGAGCCCAGAAACTAAAGGCCTGTCAGTCTTGCTTCAGTGCCTGGCAAAGTTGTGGAGAAGATTATTCTGAGAGGTATTGAAAAACACCTGAAAGACAACGGAGTCATTGGTCACAGCCAGCATGGCTTCATGAGAGGAAAGTCCTGCTTATCAAACATGATTTCCTTTTATTACAAGGTAGCACACCCAGCTGATCAAGGGAAGCCAGTTTATGTAATAATTTTTGATTTCAGTAAAGCTTCTGATAATGTCTCTTACAGGATCCTTCTGGACAAAATCCAGAATGCAGCTGTATAAACACATCACAGGTAAGTGATAGGTCAGGTACAAAGGGCTATTGTGAATGGGATGAAGTCAAACTGATGATCTGTTACTGGTGGGNGGGGGGCATCAGGCACAGCATGGCCAGCTGGGCAAGGGAGGGGATTGTCCTGCTCTGCTCTGACCTGGGGCAGCCTCACCTCCAGTGCTGGGGGCAGGTCCGGGCACTACAATATAAGAAAGACATTAAAGTCTTAGAGAACATCCAAAGAAGGGCCAAGAAGGTGGTGAAGGTCCTTGAGTGGAAGCCTTATGAANGACAAAATCCAGAATGCAGCTGTATAAACACATCACAGGTAAGTGATAGGTCAGGTACAAAGGGCTATTGTGAATGGGATGAAGTCAAACTGATGATCTGTTACTGGTGGGGTTCCACGGGGCTCCATCCTCGGCCTTGTGCTCTTCAACATTTTCATAATTACTTGGATGCAAGACTGGAAGGAATATTAAGTAAGTTTGCAGATAATAAAAAAGTGGAAGGATCTGCTGACTCCCTTGGAGGCAGGGAGGCCCTGCAGGGAGACCTTGATAAAAAAAAAAGGACTGGGCAATCAACAATTGTAAGAAGTTCAACAAGAGGATGGGATGGGATGGGATGGNCAGTCACAACTTCCTTGTGAGGGGGAGTATCAGACACTGATCTCTTCTCTCTGGTGACCAGGGACAGGACCTGAGGGAAAGATCTGAAGCTGTCAGGGGAGGCTTATGTTGGATATTAGAAAAAGGTTCTTCACCCAGACGGAGGTTGAACATTGAAATAGGCTCCCCAGGGAAATGGTTACAGCACCAAGCCTGACAGAGTTCAAAAAGCATTGGACAATGCTCTCAGGTACATGGTGTGATTCTTGGGGATGGTCTGTGCAGGGCTAAGAATTAGACCCAGTTATTCCTGTGAGTCCCTTCCAACTCAGCATACTCTTATTCTATGATTCTGTGATTGATTCAACCTTTTTTTCTTATTACTAAATTAGAAATATTTTCAAGTTCTTAACTCTTAAAATATGCTTATGGAAAGCAAAAACAACTTTTTAGCTACCAGTAAGTCACATTATTAGGCACATGAATATTTAATGTGAAAGGGAACCACATGAAGTATGCGAATCTAGCAAGAACAAAAATTCTCCTTAGCCTCTCTGTTGCGTCTCTATCATTTTGGTGGTGTTTTTTTTTTGTACTCTGCTGGTTTGTAGTCATTTTTGCTGAAGTATTTGATCTTTTTCCTTTCCTGTTTTACCATACCTGTTCTTTTCAGTCTGTTCCCTCTGTGATTGCCACCATGTGGAACAAGGATGATCCTTCCAAGGGCAGTGGGCTCAGTAGGATAGAGGAAAACGTGTCCTCACCTTCCTGATGCAGGGCCAAGTGGCAGGAACAAGGAGACAAGAACATGAACACATCTTTCTCCTGAAGGAGAGATGGAGTGGGAGAAAACAGAACAAAGCTGGTAAAAAAATCAAGGCCAGGTCCAGATTCTGCTGTTCATGACTTCACAGGCATAGAGGAGAACCCAACAGAAAGATCAGGCCTTCCCTCCAAAGTAGCAGAGGCAAAGAAGACCTTCCTGGGCACAAAACAGATAATTGTTTATTTCCTTAAGATAAGGACTGCAGAGAGAAGAGGAGATGCTGAAAAAGGATGCAGAATTTCCCAGACAGAGGAGATATGCAGAAATTATCCATCTGCTTTTACTAACACAAGATAGTGTCATAAATTTCACTATTTATTCTTAAAGTGTCCTCATAGGGACTTGGTGGTAGGCAGGCCTGTGGATTGAGACCATGAAGTCTTAAAGACAGTCTTTCAGGAGCTCCAGTTTCACTTCTAAGTTTATTCCTTTTTTGCTTTCTGTATGTAAAGTCTTCTTTTCCTGCTGTTCGAAAAGACAGAGAAAATGAATTTATATATTCTCAAGACTTAAGATCTTCACCATTGAGGGATGAGCACACATAGACCAGCAAAATACACTTTATGTACAGATTCACAATATACAAAGTTTCCTTTGTGCTGTAATATCACTACACAACAACATTACATAGCAGTAATAACTCCTGTTGATGTGAGATCTTTTGAGACTATATTCAATGCCTTTATGCACTCCCTGCATCCTTACCTTTAGAGCATCTGTTTTAAGTTTTCTTTTCCTCTGCTAGAAACTTACAGAAGTTTCCTTTATCACCCCTTTTCCAAGTCACTTGCAGACATTTTTTCACAGATCAACAAAGCAAACTAAAGGGAAACAGTTAAGTTAAAAAACTTTAACAAGGAGAAGGAATATTTGATGATATATAGAAAACAATGCTAATATTTGATTTTGGACACCAAATTTACCCCAAGATAGCTGGGGTAACATGGGCGTTATGTACCCACCAGGAGCAGTTGGAGTGTCCAGGGGGCACAGAGAGGAGGGTATTCAAGGCAGCGCCCCTGCAGGCTTTCCACAATCCCACAGCTTGTTAGCAGGACGTTTCTGATGCAAGATTACCAGAATGTCCTTCACCTGCAGCCGGACTAAGTAGTTTGTTACTGTGAACTGCCTCTGCCACCCTGTGGAGTTTGTGGGAAGTGCGGGAGTGTCCTGGAACAGCAACCAGCATCCTGCCTTACCTTTCCATTACAGAGATCGCTTGGTGTCGCAATTCTCTGCCAGCCCGGATGCCTGTATGGAATCAACCCACACGACACAAAGTCAAAGAAGATTAATCTTTTCTGTTACATTTCTCAATGGATTTGAGTTAAAAAACAAGCAAACAAAAAAAACCAAACAAAAACCCAACCAAACAAAAAACAAACAAACAAACAAAAAAACCCAACCAAACAAAAAAAACAAACAAAAAAACCCAAAAAAACCACCAAACTCCCAAAATTCCTGAATTTGACCATGTGCAAACTTTGTGGCAGTTGTAATCTGAAGCCGTGTATTTGTCACAGAGATCCTCATCCTTCATAAATCACTGTGGACTGCTGCATAGCAAGGAGGATATTTTTCCAATAAAATACACGTAATCTTAAATGGCAAAGGCAGAACTGTCAGCAGACACTGCTCAAATTCATCGGTTAAAAGCTGTTTAGTTCTTGGGAAATTGTGTTTTGATACACGCAGTTGCAGGCAATCCCAGGACCATAAGCATATGTTTTTAAACCATTTAAAGACTGGATGTAGTAAGAGTTACAGAAATAAAATGCAGACAGTAAAGAACCCAGATTATTTTGTATGGACTAGAATATTCATCAAAAAAAAAAGAAGAAAATATAATCATGGCATTGAGTATTCTGGGAACCCTTTCAGCCTTTCAATGTAGGTATCATTGTAGGCTTACCTTAGATGTAACTTACCTAAGAGAGGCTAACACATATTTTAAAAAGATTTCATGATTAACAGCATTCCAAAAATATTTCATCTCCATGTGTTTGGCAAAGCTAACAGAAAGGTTTTTGCACATCACACATACTCAGAAGTGGAGCTAGTTGGAAAAGAAGTGGCAATAGAGGGGACAAGTATGCATATTAGTATTACCATTGCTGATTCTGCTCCTCTCTCTTTTTCCTCTTTTATGTTTATGTATATATATATGCACATACAGATGTGCTCATGTGTAAATGACCATATATTTAGATATACTTCTTTTTTTACTCATGAGAAAGGGAAACTGGATTCTAAGATCTCATTAGTTCCCTGTAGAAAGAACTGTCATTGTAATATCTACAAGTAGAACAGTTAGCTGTACCTGGGAAGGCCAAGGGCTAAAGACTATTGATGGTATTGTCTGATGCAGATGAAGTCTTCAGTTCCCAGCCTGGTCCTACAGAAGAAAACGGAGGGTGGAATGAGGGACATTGTTTCTGTCCTGAAGTCTTCCAGCATCATCTGAGGGCAGATATTTTGATCCACTTGTATCCAGACCTAAAACAAATGCAGCCCTGTGAATTTTAATCTGATTATCACTGAAATTGTAAGCTCCCTCTCCTTGTATGAATTATGTGTATTTTACAAAAGTTGAGATGTACACAAATATCACTACATGTGCCTACCATTATATGTTACTTAACTTGAATGACATTTAAATAATAGCCTTAACCTTCCTCTAAGTCTGACTTACTGTACAGTATTACATCTTTATCTGGCTAAATTTTATCTCCTGACAGCTTCTTCTATGTAGCATTTGAGGATATCTGATGAGGTACATACAGGCATAGAGACAATAATTAAAATAAAACTGGAAAACTGACATTAAACTTTTCTGTTCTTCCTGTGATGTAGAGAAGAATCAGCTGTGGGGGTTGATGGCTGCAAGCACCTCACAGAGAAAACTGAACTTCTTGAATGATTAAGATCCTACACATTCTCCAGTACGAACTTAGGTTGCCCAAGTCAGTCAGTGCCGTGGGAAGTTGAGCCACAGGTCCTTCAGCAATGATAGCATTATGTGTCCTTTGAGGCATAAGGAGCTCTGATGTCTGGTGCACTGAATTAGCACCCAGGAAGACCCAGTTTTATTCCCTGATCAGCCAAAGATTGATGCTGATTTTGTATTAACTATTTTGTTTTAAGCTGCACAGAGCCAAGATAATCCCCCAGCATGGATCTATATGGAGCTGAGTAAACCAAGTCAGGCTCGGTGCCATGCCTCAATATGCTTATGCAAAGCACTTAGAAGTGATTTTCCCATAGCATGAAAGGTATCTGCCATCTCTTTCATCCTTTTTTAATCTACAGGAGAAGGCAGAAGGGTCCTTACGCCCTCTCCACGTGAAGTTTTGCTGCCATGGCCCTGGATTCCACTCCATGCAAAGTGTTGCTACTGCTTTGTCCCTGTTGAGACTGGGTCTGGTTCTGCCTGTGCTGTTCAGGTCACAGGCCCCTGCCTATCTCCTAGCTGTACATCCTTCCAGCCCCTGCTTTGCCATGCTGGCACTGCTGAGATCGAAGAGTACTTAGTCTCAGTTTATATTGCTTTAAACAGTAGTGAGAGCCTGGCCCAGGGCAAGAAAAGAGCCTAAAGAGCTCCTCTCTGCCTCCCTTTTCTAGCAAAGCTGGTCCACTGATTAGGGTAAGACTCTGGTAGAAGGAGGCTAAATAAGGGCAGTAAAATGGCATCTGCACATACAGAAATAGATTTGGGAGTTCAGATACAGGAGCCCTGTGTATTCTCTTTCTAAGATAATTCTAGTGAGAATGAAATAACGTAGAAGAGGTTTAATGCTCAGGAATCTAATCACATTGCTTTTTTATTATTATTTAAACAACATATCTACTAAAATTCACTCAATGAAAGTTAAGCAAGCTCACTAACAACTTAATTTTCATTTGGTAATTCAAGGTCTTTCTGGAGATATATGAGAAACACAAGAGAAAAGTTCTCTGCCTCCGTTAATGTTTTATGTCAGAGTCATAATTTTATTACAGAACTGCCTTGTTTCAGCCTCTGAGAACAGCATCATAACATCTTAGAGATTGCTATGTAGAGCAGTTTAATTACTATCTGATGCTTAGATCAACAGTGTGAAAGCACTGAGCTCTGTTATTCATGAACAAGCCAGAAAAATTAAACCACTCACTGGAAATTGTTCTTTAAATACTTCTGCAATACCAGTGGGAATTGTTTTTCTAGATTAAAATTCTAAGTAATGCCCACTGTCTATTTCTTTAAGATGGCTTTCCGTTTGGTTGGTTGTTTAGCTTTTTTGACCAGTGACAATAGATAAAATTTTCAGAATTACTCTGCAAGTAAGATTCTTATACCTCATTAATAATAAGGGCCTAAGCTTCCAATACTTCCAAAAGCTATCACTCACTTTTGAAATCTGAGCTTAAATCTAATTTTGTGATCACTTTTGGTGTTTGAATACAAACGTATCTCATCTCAGTCATAGCATGCACTCTGCTAATAGCTTAATTCATCAGGCATTTTCTTTAAATTGAAATTTGCTTTTTACGTCAGATGTTCAGAATTTTATTGCTGGAATAATTTAACTGAGGAGAAAATCATATTGTAAATGTATGATACTACAGAAAATGTAGGCTTTTGAAAAAAAAAAAAATACAACCAAAGAAACCACACTTTGGATTTATTGCACTGAATTACAGAAGAGCTGAATTGGTTTGCTCAAAAAGTAGCATTGTAACCTTTCTTATAAATAGCCCAAAAAAAAATTAAAACTTTAAGTCTCCTAGAGGGTAGAGCAAACCATTTTTTGCATGTTTTTAATAACATGTATGATTCCTTTGAACAGCCCCTTCCTTAGTCCCACCTGCTGAGATTAATGAGCCTAGTTACAGGCAGAGAGAAGAAGGAATCCACTTGTTTTAAAATTGGCATTTAGGAGCAAGTAATAATATAATGGCTTGCCAGCTTTTCTTACATCTTAATGATGTGCACTTATAAAATCCGCTCTGATGATGACAGGGTTCATTGGGTAGTTTTTTGAATGGCTAATTTTGTCTTGTGTATTCCAGGGTGCAAAACACTGGTGACTAAAATTGTTCAGAAAAGCCTCAGTCCTAGAATTTATGAGGGGCTTAACAGCATAGAAAAGCTTTTCAAAGACAGAATACAAATGAGCACTGAACGCAAATAAAAAATATCAGACAAAAAAACCCCAAGAAAACCAAACAAAAGGAAAAGTAGAATCAGAAAAGAAACCCCTCTTGGATATTTCAATCCATTGCATATGAGAAAAGACTGATCAGAAAAGTTAGTAGTCAGCCTAATGTGAAGTGACTAACCAAAGAGCAAAAAGATTGACTAATAAACAAGTTCTGAATAAGAAATTCTTTTCTAAACCAGAAATCAAGCATCCAGAAGAAATTTCTGTAATTTATGGACATCCTTAGCACCTTTTCTTTCCATGCACTCCACAGTGATTTTACAAATTGCATGTTGAGCACGCTCACATAAGGCATGTGGCCACACTCAGGATCACAGATCCACTAAGGATGGCAAAGACTTCCAAGATCGTTGAGTCCAGCCTTTGACCAAACATCACCATATCAATTAACCTTAGCACAAAGTGCCATGTCCAGTCTCTTCTTGAACACTTCCAGGGATGGTGACTCCATCACTTCCCTGGGCAGTCTGTTCCTGATCACACTTTCAGTGAAAAAATTCTTCCTGAAATCCAATGTGAACCTCCCCTTTTACAGCTTGAGGCCATATCTTCTTGTCCTGTCACTTGTTGCCTGGGAGAAGAGGCCGTGCCCCACCTGGCTGCAACCTCCTTTAGGCAGTTGTAAATAGCAATAAGGTGCCCCCTGAGCCTCCTTTTCTCCAGGATAAACCCCTCCAGCTCCCTCAGCTTCTCCTCATATGACTTAGTCTCTAGACCCTTCACCAGCCCATCACCCTTCTCTGGAAGGATGCTCCAGCACCTCAGCATCTTTCTTGAAGGGGCCCAAACCAAGTACAGTATTCAAGGAGTGTCCTCACCAGTGTCCTCACCATTGCTGAGAACAGGGCACGATCACTGCCCTGGTCCTGCTGACCACACTATTTATGTGCTATGCACAGCTATCCCACAAGTGGTGGTCCAACATCTATGGTATCTGCAGAAGAACCAGATAAGGTTCAAGCTCCTACAGCTACTACTCTAGGAGGGGTCTCTCCTGCCATGCCCATGCACCTCTGTCATTGCCTACTGAGTTTTGGGTGGTTCTCACTGTATACCTCTGCATTGCTTCACAAAACCGTAGCAAAAAACCCTCAAACCTTCAATATGGCAACCCTCTCAAGGATAATGAAGGCCCTTTGTCAAAGCTGCAAGTGAAATGAGAGGTTTTTTTTTTTTTTGCTTGAATACGTTACAGGATAGCCTGGGTCTGCCTTCTTTTGAGGCAAAGAGAGGGGTCCGGGGGTTTAACTGAAGCAGGGACACAAGCTTTAGATGGGAAAGAAAGGACAAAAATTGGAGACAGAGAGCTGGAAACAGTGGTGCTGAAGGGAAAATACAAACTTCTGAAAGTGAAGGGAAATTGGTAGAGATGAAGGTAGGCCAAGATACAATTGACATTCACAGCCCATACAATTCTCTAATCAAGCTGTATTTAAATTTTCACAGGGCTGTAAAGCCTCTCTTCTTTCCCTTCTGCTGCTCACTACTTCAGTTGGAACAACTTCACTGTGAGAGGGAGGCATAGCCTGCAGGCTTCAGAGCAGGACCAGAACCATCTACAACAATGTCCTTAAAAAGGCAGGTGGGCATTCAGATTGAAAGCAGGATACTAAGCAAGGTTTACACTGGTGCCTAAGAATGACAAATGAGTCTCCTGGAAAGACTTTGCTCAATAATACCCCATGATACAATTTTCATAAATCATTACACACTTTTACAAAAGAGTCAGCAGTTTTAAAAGAACCCCACTGGTCTTTCATCACTGCTATAACCCACATCATACAAACAGGATTTTCCAATGTATTCTAAATGCACATATTACCCAGCAAGTGGTCCTGTAGAAATTGAAATGGCCCCTTAAAGACCTTTGCCAGTTTAACAAAAAACAGCATTTTGCTGGGAAATCTGTCCAAATTAAGAGAATCGTGGGCTAAGCAGCATAGAAAAAAAAACCCCAAACCTTTACTTAGAAACCAGTTTTAAAATTATTTAGTGTTTGTAGGCCTGTAAGAGATGTGGTAGGTTTTTTCAGGCCCTGGGTGATCTGTCGCCTTGATCTTTCAAGTATCCTCTATTAAAAGCCTAGATTAAATTAGTTGCTAAAACACAAGGTTTGTTTTCTATGTCTGTTCCTGTAAATTGAATTTGCTCTTTTGCTGTTAAAGCACAAGTAACTTGGTTAGTCAAAAGAAGGTAGAGACAGTACTAGAAGTTGTACCAATCACAGGAAGATCAGGATTAAAGGGATGAAAACCATAACATATTAGTGTCATGTTCAAAAGATGCAATTGAAACTGTACTGATAAAATAAATTAAAAAGAGCCTTGAAAGTTTATTTGAAGAGTATGGATACAACGCTGCTTAGGACATGAAGTAGGTCATTCCAGGTCATAATTCTATTAGAGTTAATTTCTATAATTTTATTCTACTCTTTTCTGGTTACAACACAATTTTTTTAACTTAAACTGTGTCTGCATGCTGCATATCATGCATGTACCACAACTTGAATGACATGCATGAAAAGTAACAGTCCATAAAGAAACAATGGCAGCAGAAGTAACTTTAATAATTACAGGGACGCTTAATAAAGCAGTCCAACAGCTATATCATTCTACAATAAAGAGAGCTGTACTCCAATACCCTTCTGCCAGATGTACTGGGAAACGCTTTGCACCCCTTCAGTGGGGCAATATCGGAAATGCACACACACTACAGGGCTGATCCTGCATTCTCCTCAGTTGAATGTGCAGCAGCAAAATGTGGACTGGAGAAGAAGTATTTAGATCCTCTCTCTTTAAAGAGAAAGAGAGGAAATAGATTTCCTTCTGGTAGTTAACTTTGTGTTGCAGAAGGTATTTTGAAGAGAGGTTAGAAATGAACATGGAGTGCACCTGAAGGAGATTGGACTCTGTAGGGCAGCAAAGCACTGACATCGCAGTTATCCTGGAAAATAATTAGAAAACCAAGAAAGAAATTGCAGCTATATATCAGCTGTATATGGTTCTACTCTGGACTACTAAATTTAGCGACACTTACCTTGTTCCTGTTTCCCTTCCTGCAGCTGCTACTGCTCCTGTCACCATAATGACTTTTGCCCAGTTAAAAATGGAAAGGAAAAGCACCCCCTAATTCCCCCAAATCTCCACTATTTTGTTGTCAGTCTTGAATCATCAAAGGTCTGATTTTGACCATGCTGCTGGGAAGCCTTGGACTAGTTCTGAGTGAACATGAGCAGCCCTGTAAATGCATTGTCGTGACATATGTTCTTGGTTCCCATTATTGAACAGGAGGGAGGCCAAGAAGACAAAAAGGAAATGGGCACCTGCCATCTTTTCACACTTGCTTCAGATTTTGACCCAGTTTAAGGGTCAGAATACCCCCCAGTCTTCTCCCGCCATATCCTCCTCAGAGTAGCCTACTCTAGTCTCAGATCTCAGATCTCTCTGGGACTCAAGGAAAAGGAGTGGGGTAGTGCTTCTTGGACTGAAATTTCTGTAGGAAGAATAACTTTTTTTTCCACATTTGCTGTGAGCAAATCAGTCACCAGCAAATCACCACAAAGCCTATTGACATCCATTTCAGACCAAAAGCATGGCAAGAGAAACATAATAAAAACAAGAAATAGAGTTTATTGCTAGGCATCTAGTCATAACTCAAAGCCACCCTAAGGTACCAGTAAGCACAGACACCAATTCCACTACTCTCATTCTGATATTTCTCTTCCTTGGATACTCATTTGACACTTGATTAGTCATTTTTTAAAAACACCATAATGCTTTTATTTCTTCAGCTTTTTGATTCTGAAACAGAACAGCATACAAAGTTTTCTTAAGTGGGAGAAGCAGAGACCTGTATGTCTGCCAATAACTATCTGGCAGTTACTGAACAAGTAACACGTCTAGCACTAGTGCATAAGGTTGTTTTAAAAAATTTTTCTAATTGAACTAATTGAAACATAGCAACCTTTGGAACTGCGTCATTCCTGAGTTATCAGTCACAATGACATATTAGGGTCTGCCATCCTGCAGATTGTGAAGAAGAGACAGGAACAGAGGTAGGACTGAAAGAGGAGGAAATCATTCAGCACTCCCATTCCTGGTGGTCCTTGAGTTGAAAGATATTAACTCTCACAGTTAAACAGTTTCGGAATTTACCAAAAAAGGATTAATATCTTCTTCAATGATGCTGGGAAAATGAGAAGCTAATTGTCACCGTTTGTTGCAGTAGTCTCTTTCAGCAGTGACACTGACAGTTTTTCTACTCTGTTTTCCATTTTCCCACAGCAAATTTGCAGCCAATAGCATGTGCCATAGAACACCCTGCCATTGTGCATTGTCTTTGCATTATTTTGTTTAAAGAGCTAAAGTGTGAAACTAGGATATACAAAGATTTCAGATATAGATGTGATTTTTCTGATGTGCTTTATCATTAGATTGCTTTTTGTCTATGTGTACATGAAATGCTCCAGGCTTAGAGAAAATAGAGTAATTTAGTATAATCAAATTTATGTAGGTGTTCTACAAACCTTACGGACATTAAAGCGTTAGAATAAGGAATTACTTAAATAGGAGAGCAAAAACCACTTTAAAAATATCTAATTCAATCTTATTTCCTTGTACAATGTATTAGACTCAATTTACTTCCAGTGTTGCATCTTAAGAAAAATTATAAAATATAACACTCGTTTTTAGGTCAATTAGTCTGCCTATTGAAAAACTGTAAGATATCCTTCTATAGTATATTTTATAGCAATTACTCTAATAATTGCCAAAGGATTGAGCAGAACTGAACAGAACTGATCTAATCACCACTTTATATGTACAGTGGGTGAGGGAGTTTTTGTTTTTACATACAATTCCCAACTTACTTCAAAGTTTGCACAATGGTACTCTCTGACTTGTGCATGACTTATGACACAAACAGAAATCCAGGCCTTAGGTGGTGATCGTGGTCCGGTCAGGAAAGCTCCCCTCCAGTTCCAGCAACCTGGTCACTCCTCCTTTCTTTTCATTACTTGATGCTGGTAAGTGCATATGTAACACAACACCAGAGAAACCTCAAGACAACATCTGGTCATCTTTCTCAGCCCTGGGCAAGATCAATTATATCTACATAATTACTGGAAAATATTAGTTAATCTGGTTTTAAAAATCCCAAATGGCAAATGATTATGCTTCCTCCTTATAAGTTAACTTGTTCTAGTACTTGGTTGTCCCTACCATCAGAAAAGTGACTTTTTTTTTTTTATCCTATCCACTATGAATATGAAGGGAATATACTTCATTTTTGCAGAAGCTTTTTAGTTATTTCAAGATCATCTGCCAGTTTTCTTTTCCCTAAAGAACTTAAATTATTTCAATGTTTTCTGGTATATATTCAGGATTTCTAACTATTCTCAGACATTCACTGTTTTCCCTTCAGGTTGCCCACATCTTTCTTGAAAGGAAATATCCAACAGGTAATATATAACTTAACATGAAGCTCTGAGGCATTTCCAAAGCTACCTAAAGAGAAAGGTAATCTCTTTTATCCCTGTGCAGTAAAGTCCTTTCTTGCCCCTTAGCAGCTTTAAACTGGCATACTTTTTCTCAATTACATAGTAGATAGAGTAGGGAGCAACTACTGGAATAAAAAAAATCTTAATTTGAATTATTATGGAGGGAAGTTTTTAAGTGTTCTTATGCTGCAACACAGACACACACAAGACAAGTTACAAGATTCAGCCAGCGCTGCAGATGTAAATTGCAGATGAGAGCAAAACACAGGCTGAGTACATCACAGTACACAGTAGAACTGACATGTTCAAACTTAGATGGAACATTTCCTATGAAGAAATGATGCAGTGCAGCAGAAAGCAACCAAGAGCATTCTAAAACAATGAGACGGCCAAATACAGCTTCAAAATCTCAGCTTGACTGTAGGGAAGACAGCTGCAATTCAAGGTCTGTCAAGCTGTGACTTTCTATTCTACTCATTTTGCTCATGGAGGAGAGAATGCTGTTTTTATAGTACTCAGTTCCTTCTGCAAGACCCAAACCAAGGCAGAAAGAAAATAGCCTCATAGAGAGGGTAGGATTCACACCAATTCACAAGAATTAAAGTTTGTTTGTTCAGATATCCTCTTAAAATTGTGAAAAAGAACCCTTCAGGCAAGGAAGCATCACACAACAAATTTCAGGCTTTGTGATGAAGTAAAAAAGAAAGCAAAAACATATAGAAACTGAGTGCTGTGAAAACATCCATACTTCTCCTAGCGCATATCAATGACAACAACTTATTTCTACCCTTAGAATAACTAATACCATGTACAACTAATTCCAAGTAGGAAAATTCTCCTGCGCGTAACTACCTCATTGTCACAAATCTTAGCTAAGCCATTCAATTTCTTCAAGGAGAAAGTAATTATCAGGTTTTCTGGGAGCTGGGTTGGAGAAAACTATTCTGAAAAAGTTGGCTTTTTCATCTTGTGGTTGGTAGGTAACCACTGTCAGTCCTTCTTCTGTCAGCTGTGGTTTGATCTTGGGGGAAATCTGCATACAAGATGAGAGTGAGTGTGTTTGAGTCCTTCTGAACAAACAAAAAGAAAAAAGAAAATGGAAAAGACCAAAGTTGTTTTTTCCTCTCTTCTCTATATCTGGCTTTGCAATACCAGCTAGCATGCTGTTCAACCCAGATCAAAGTGTTTCACAGGCACGTCTCCAACTGAAGAATGAATTTGTCAGAAGAAAAAGAACAATGCATCATTTTTATTGCATATTTTCAAGAGTCCTATGGCCTTTTCTGAAGCCAGAAAGAATTCTGTCTGAAGCAACGAGGGTAGGAAGGGAGTAAGTTCAAAACAAGGGGAGAAAGCCCCTGGATTTAAAATCATTTGGTAAAAGATTAATGCAAATGTTTCATTCTGGAGGTAATTCTAATGAGTATCTGATGTGATTAGTGCTTTCAGTATCTTATAAATGCTTTCATACTTTATTTCACACTTTATTACAGCTCTTTCATTAGTTAGATTACTGTTTATTTCTTTATCAAACAGGTCCAAACCCCAAGAAGTTTTCATTATGGCTAAGCAAACAAGGGAAACACTAGAGACACCAGGCTGCTATCCTACCCAGCTGGAGTAAGAAATCACCTACTCCAGTATAATCCTTCTCTCCCTACTTTTCTGCCTGGTCTTGCAGCTTCTTGCTGATCCCATGGATGGAGAAGCTATGTACTTCCTTCCACTCTCCTCCCAACTCCACCACATCACCAGAGAAGGTGATCATAATTTCCATTTAGTCCATCACTTGCAGCCCACTGCAAGGGGGGAAACTCATTCAAGATTCATTATGAAGCTTTATTGTGAAGCTTCAAGCTACAAACCTCACTGAAGCTTCATTACCACTCTGGGAATAAGGATAGTGATAGAGACTTAGCAAGACTGGGTCATTCACTCTTTAACATAGGACTAAATTCACAGAGGAATGTTGTATTAATGTATCACAATTTCATTGATGATAATATAACATAAATTCAGAACTTTGTTACTCATGTGGTAATAATTCAAGCCTCTCCACAATCACAAACGCTTCAAACAATATTTTATTATTTTATTTAGATGACACATATGTGAGGTTTTGCTTTATTTGTCTTTAGCTTAATCATGAACACAGCAGTGCTGAGTTAACATTTGGACTTGATGATCCTAGAGGCCCTTTCCAATCTAAATAGTTCTAATAATTCTATGTTTTGTCCAGTTCTACTTCTGACACTGTTGTTCTTTGTGCATCAGTTGAATGTTGATGTTTGAATTCTGGTTACACTAAGCAAAACAAAAGAGATCAGACTATTGAGAATTATCTCTCAGTGCCTTAATATTCTCCAGATTCACTGAATAATGTTAGAAAAATTGCCTGAAGTAATTGATCCCATCCTGGTCCCCTCTGTGAGATGTTCCAGCATCACATATGGGTGAGTTCAGCCTTCAAAAACAAAATAAGTTTATTTCTCTGCTTAAGAAAACTTAAATCACAACAAAAACCTCTCCTAGTCCTAGGTCTGAGACATTGGCATATATTTAGCAGTTCCCACATAACTTGTACTCCAAGTCAGTCAGGTATTTTTCAGGTATTCTACCATTTATCTAGAGAACTATTTTCCTCAGCAAGGCTGATAATTACTGCAAGTCAATGCTACTTGTTACTCTCTTCATTGTGTTTGCTTTCTATAGAAATCCACATGAATTGAGAACTTTTCCCTGTAAAATGCTGAGTCCTCTGGTTTCGTGTTCTCACTTCTGTGCCTGGAAAGATCACAGAGCTGCATCCAGCTCTGGGATTCTCAGCACAGGAAGGATATCAGCTTGTTGGAGTGAGTCCAGAGAAGGCACAAGATGATTTGAATGATGAAGCTCCTCTCCTGTGAGGAAAGCCTGAGAGAATTGGGTTTGTTCAGTCTGGAAAAGGAAAGGCTTCTGGGTGTCCTAATTGCAGCCTTCCACTACCTGAAGGGAGCCTACATCAAAGGATGTAGGCTTTTACAAGAGCAGGTGGTGACAGGACAAGGAGTGATGGCTTTAAACTGAGAGTAGGTTTAGATGAAATATTAGGAGGAAATTCATTACTGTGGGAGTGGTGAGACACTGAAACAGGTTGCTCAGAGGAGTTGTGGATGCTTCATCCCTGAAGGTGTTCAAGGTCAGGTTGGATGGATCTCTGAGAAACTTTGCCTAGAGAGAGTGTCCCCAGTCATGGCAGAGGGGTTGGAACTAGATGATCTTTATGGTCCCTTCAAACTCAAATATTCTATGATTCTATGATTATATTTCCAGTTTAAAGTTTAATTTTATCTTTATTTTCAAACATTTAACAGTCTGAAGCAGGGAAAGGAACATGTAAGATTTCTGGAATAAACCTATATTTTCAGAGTTTTTTCGTAACTTTTCTTTCGATATCAACCAAAGGACAAAGACAGCAACAGACTGGCCACACTGAATTTTCTTGTCCCCTATGACAAAAGCTGTATCATACTGTTTATTTGGCTGGAACAGAGAGCCTGTGTGCAGCTAGTTACACCATTGTAGATGATCCTAGTGATGGCCACTTTTTAATCATATATGTGCAAGTAATTCTTCAGGAAAATTCAGGTTTTTCTTTCTAACTAGAGTTCAAATGCAAATAAACCGGACTGAAAAATCTCTCCTTTCTCAGACACACACCTCCATTAACTGAAGAGAAATAAAGCTTAATGAAGTAGTAAGAGTATCTTCCCAGCTTAAACCCATGAAAATTAATAGCCTGTCAAACATGTGAGGAAGCACCATGTTATGTTAAGAGTAATCATTCTCCCAATTGTGTATTTTAGGCATTTAATTTTATGTCCAAGACAATATTTGCTGTTGGTCCTGTGGCTTAGAATGACAGCACAGATGTTGGTAAACCTAATGATCAAATAACCAGCACTGTTAACTTCTCATAATAGTATTGCATAGTTGAGTGTCTTTGCCATAAAATATCAAGGTTGAAGCCTACAAACCCCTGCAGATAATGAATGCACCCAGTGCAACATTATCCTGTGGATTGTCTACATGAGAAACTTAGTGGGCACTTAGCTAGGCTATAAAATAATGCTACATTTCCTATGTCAGCTCCAAGCATCTCTGTAAGAGGTCGGATGCTGCATTTTGAAAGCTATCCCATGCTGAGTATTCAAAGAACTATTTGCATAAGGAAATAGAAGTAACCAACATGTTATAAATTTATACCTTTCCCTGCTGAATGCTGGTTTCTCTTGCAAATAAGACTCCCAGACACAGTGAACTCATATACTGTACTAAGGTAAATAGCAGTACAAATTTCTAATTTTTACTATTCCATATTCTGTTTGCTAAGCATTACTTTGGCAAACAAGCTTTTCTCTCGAAAGTGTCAGCTTCCACAGGAATTTTAATGAAAAGGCAAGGGAGGTGAGTAGTGTGCTCTTCTGGTTCATACAATGAGGCAATAACAACTGATCCTGAGATCTGATGGACCACCTCTCAAATATTTTGATCCAGTGTACTTCCAAATATTTTCAACAGCTTAGAAAATTAAGTCTGAGTTTATTGGAAAAATCAGAAATCAAATACTGTACCATACAGGCCTGATAGTAATTCTGTGCATCAATTTTAAGTTGTTATGATGCATAAAAAAAGATAAGCCTGTTTTACACAACCTTGCAAGGTCCTCTAGCCTACTCCTGGATTTCACTGAACTTCCCCCAAAAGGAATAATCCCTGGAAGAAATGTATACTATGCCCCTCAACACGGAACTGTTTTTATGTGCAACAGGCAATATTTAATTAAAATGGTTTCCTAATATAAGGAATGGAAGTCTTTTTATAACTCCTATCTAGAAGTTCTTGGGGGAGGCTAATGGACTAGAACTGCTATAAACTTCTAAATTTGAAAAATTCAGACTCTTTAGTAAATACAATACTAAAGTTGGCTAAAAACAAGCCATAATTATTCACACCACTTCACAACCACAGCAATGCCCCCAAAAGAAAATAGGGAATTTCCCCCCTACATCCACACACTTTCACCGGAGCTAAGAATTTTGTTCAGGATACATAATCAACCTTACTCTGTTAAAAGCCAACTATCCCCACTCAGGAGGATAAACTGAACAACTTTGAAGACATAGAGTAATTCAGGAGCTCAAAAATTTCACAGGTAGTGTGTTTAATTTTTGGAATTATCTTAGCTAATGCATGGAGAACCAATTGGATGTGTTAGATTACTGCATGAGAACATGTTGAACTTATGTCTATAATTTATAATGAAGAACTTTCCTCTTTACTATCCCATCTATTCCTATTCTGTTTCAGGGTGAAATAGAAAAGAAAGAAGATAAAAGAAACCAAAAACCATCACTGACCAAATTATAATAGCACTTTATCTACATAACTGCTTCTATTTGTGTGTGAAATAACCTTATATATTTATCACACAAATAACCCAAGTATTGTCAATCAGAAAACTTCCATTACTTTTGATCAGAAACTATCCAAAGATGCCACAGGGTTTTAAGTGCTTTTGCAAATATAAATACCATCCCTGCTGTAATGGTAATGATGTTGAAGAACATTTTCTGAGCTTTCTTGGCTCTTCCCCCAGACACATAGTTCCAGCAACATGAAAAGCAATTGAACAAGAGCAGTAACAAAAGCTCCCATTTCAGATCAACCTAAAATGAAATATTTATATATCAACTACCACAATAATTTTAAGTAACTTTTAAAAATAGTTAATCTGTGAGCCAACACAGATTCAACACATTTTATTTAAAAATGTATCAAGGTGAAACATTTCAAATTTTCCTCTATTTGGAGAAAACTGGCAGAAAAAACAGGTCAGAATTTGACAAAAAATAGTAGTCAGTTCTCATTCTCTTCAAAATCAGAATTTTCAGTTATTTTATAACTTCCAGGGAGGGGTTATATATCCTGAGTTGTCATTTACAATCAGTATCAATGACAACTTCATGTGAGTTAATGCTGCCAGATTTCAGAGAGCATTGTTGGACTCAGCTCCACATTAACATTAAAAATGAGAGTGAAAACAACATGATGTCAGTTTTCAGTGTTTCAGCTTCCAAATCAGATGGAATAATTTTCCCAGTGTCAAATATAAAGAGGAAAAAGAACCAAGGAGAATAATGTCATTTATTCTTCTGATTAGCCTTGAAATATACGCTAAATCTGGTATCACGTTGTACTTGTAAGACTGTTGATAGTACTATATGTTCTTTATTATTTATCATGCTACCAAGTTATTATCCTCTGAAAATTTTACCAGCTGTGGTAAAATTCATGTCATCACTGTGATCAAAATTCATTTTTGTTGAGAAAAATAAACCCCAACGCTAGAGGAAGAACCAGTTCCTAAGTTCATCTTCCTTAGCACCTTTTTATCCAAGAAATACTGAAACTTCTAGTTTGAGAATGTGCGAAGCTTCTGACTTGCTTGCCATGCTTGACAGCATAGATGCAGAGACTGAACAGATTCAACCATTGAGGCAGCAGGGAGCAAAAGCACCACCTCCTAGAGGCAAAAACTCAATGAGATTGTGGAATATATCCACAAGAGTCCAATATGTCTTACTCCACTTTTTCCTTAAGCACAGCAGCCACTCTTAACTTAGGCTCAACACAGCAAGACCTAAACAAAGATCTACAAAAAAGCTATTTGTAAAACTGAACCCTGTTTCTATGGAGAGTGAACTTTGTTCAAGACAGTCAGAGTTCATTTTATAAAATGGGATTCCAACTAGGAAACAGAACCAAAGACAGAGCCAGTTAAGTGCAAACAAATATTCCCAACAGACGTGGTATGTCTTAACTTTTATTACACTTCACTGTAATTACACTATCTGCCCTGATTCCAAGAACTGCTGCTGCTTTCTTTAGTGAATTACTGTTAAAGAACAATGAGATTGAGGGAGCTTTAAGCATGTTCACACATACATGAAATATAAATGATGTGGCTATATATATATATATATATATATACACACACACACACACACACACACACACACGGTGTATGTTCCTCATCATCCTTTTCATCCTAAAGAAATACATCGTGCATGACTCAGTGATGCTGAAATGAAAACATCAAAGAGGAGCCCCCCTTAAAGATCACTAGTGTTCTGCTGGGTTTTGTCTTCATCAGGAGTAGCAACACATGATTCAGAAAAAGCAGTTCAGTCTTCCATATTATGTGTGTGTATGTATTTACTTATAGATTATTAACAAAAGCTTGGTACTCAGCAGTTTACTAAAAAAATTCAGAACTTCAAGCAAATTTGCAATGTTCCTTCAGATTATGATGGCATTATTATAATTAAAATTACCATATAGCCATGCAAATAGCATTACATATTTAAAATGTAGTAGTAACTTGACATTTGTATCATGAATATTCTGTGAGTATTTATGATACAACTTAATAAATAGTCAGTTACAGTGCAGACAGTCTTAAGGCCATAGGTGAAAGCACTGAGATGTATAACTACTTTGAATTTATCAAATCAATCATTAATGGATTCGCATAAAGGAATAAATATAGGAATAAATTTATCTGAACTATTCTCCAATGCATTTGTTTGAGTAGTAGTATCCTTGGCTTCAAAGTGGAAAACTAAAACCACAAAAAACTTTGCTAACTTCTGTCATGTGCCTGCCTTCACAGTGACAAAACAAAAAGCAGGCAAGTAAGAAGTATTGCCCTCCAAAACGACATCCCCAAAACACAGCTGAGGCAGCAGCATCAGGGTGACCCCATCCTACATCTACAAGGACATACTGCTCCTCTCCAAACACCTGCAGGGAGGCAGCCACTCATCAGAGAGCTGTCATGGTTCATTTGAATATCTTGGATTTGCAGGACAGCATACTCTGATTTAAACTTTATTTCCTGAGCTCATAAAAAAATACAACAAGCAATCATGACAAACAGGAGCTCAATCCACTTTTACCAGACTAACCTATCACATTAATTCAGTCCTTTACCTTGCAGGTAAAGGTTTCATGACTTATAACACTTAATTCAATTTGTGCACCTATAAGGATAAAAAAAGTCACCTAGCCCACGGTGAGTGTGCTCATCCTTCCTCCTACACTACAGTGTGGGTGTACCCCATGTCACAGGGAGTGTGGAGGCCTCAGCAGCCGTGATGCTGTGAGAGTAATTTAAAATTTTGGGGGGGAAAGCTGATATTTTTGATATACCAGCTTGCAAGTTTAATCTCTACCATTTCCAGAGCAGATTCTGACAACACTGCCAGGCATAGATGATGGACAGCAATTTGCAGCTGATAATGGCTGCATGATGACCCTTTAGCTCTTTCTGGCCACCTAATGGCACTGTTCCTGCATACATCATGCCTCAGCTTGAGCTACATTAGCCAGAATCCAAGTAGGAGTTGAATAATGGTCATAAGTGTGCAGCCACAGAACCAAGTGGCACCAGGGTGTTCTGAGAGCTCCCGAGACAAGGCTGGGAGCAGGGTGGGGGAAGGAGAAAAAGGGAACACAGCTTGGCTGTCCAGCTGACTGTGAGTCACCCTTGCAGGCAGAGTCTCACACTTGGGAAAACAATGCTCAGTTTTGCAAATGCTGTTGAGACTCTAGTGACAGCTTTTAACCACGCAGAGTGCGTTGCTTGCTTTCTTCCACAAATCCCTGCACTCTCCACCCTCTAGTGAAGGTCAGGGCCAAAGAGCTCTGTGCCAAGCCCACTCAACTTGCCACACAAGCCCCCGATTCCCCTGGCTCGGGATCAAACCTCAGAAAGCTTTCAGAGCACATCAGAGCTCTTTTGAAGTCTGCTGCAGCACCAAGACATGACAAGCACACAGTGGCTTGGCCAGAGAGTTGCAGGGCAGAGCAATGTCACCCGGATGCCCTCTGCATGCATCACTGGTACTTTGTGCCACAGAACTAAGAGCAGGAGCATCCTGGTCACACAGTCTCTCTCATCTGTGTCCATGAAATAGAGAGAGCTGCACTTTGTGTCTCCATAACAATGGACTGAGTGATTCTCTTACTAAAAATTACTACAATTTTTTTTATTAAAAAAGAAAAATAAAAAAATACCCAGCAACTTAGTAATACCACAGAATTCATTAGCATTTCACCATTTTGACAGCTGCTTATTATGTATAAGAAAAAAAGTCCCCAAAAAAGAACATTCATATGCTTAATTCTGATGTTCATATCCCATATTAAGTTCTTTCAGCTGAAGATGAATTTACTTTTGAAATGTCTAACTCTACACTGTAAAAAAAAAATAAAATTCAACATTAGCAGTCATTTTTCATTGAAATGAAATGTTTAATTTAAACAAGAGACTGTTTGATATTCTTCTTTGTAAGGAAAAGACATACTTCATTTTGGCTGATGAATAACTTTTTTCTCAATTCTTTTAAACTGTCAAAATTACAATGACTAGGTAAAAAAAGAAAAAAAAAAAGAGAAAGAAAAAATTAGATACCAACATGTGCTTTTGAGGCTAATTTGCTGATACAGGTCAGCAAGATATACCAGCTCCTCTGCAGTAGCAAGCAGGAAAAGTTGCTCAATTCAGGGGTCTGCCTTCAGGTAACAGTGATTTCTAGGCAATGTGCTTATGCAGACCTCCACATGACTCAAGGTTCACCTAAGGTTCAAATATCTGGAGGATGCAGACATTTACAGTAAACATCACAATCCTTGTAACTCAGAAGCTCACAGCACCACAGGCTCAAATGTAGGACCAAAGGTTCCTAAATCACTAAGAGTACTTTCACACACACACTATGAAACAGTTGGAATTTTCAGACGTCCCAGGCTGTGTTCTCTGGCATGGGCATTACAGCACTATTTATAGTTATACTTTTTAGGCCCGTTTGACCCTTTTCCTTGACCTGTCGAGTCCTGGGTTTCACAGAACACTAAAGCATCAAGGAGGAGGAATTAGTTGCCCACAAGTTATCACTGAAGCCAATTTCTTTTAAAAAAGTTGTGGTTTGGTGTTGTTTTTTTGGCGATTTTTTTTAGTTTTGTTTGGTTTTTAACTGAGGCTGACTTCTGTCATCTAATTGAAAAAAATCCCAAAAACTCTAGTACCTCCAAATCTGGAGGTGCTATTCTCTGTAATTTTTTTGGCTGAGAAAGTATTCTTACAAATGTTTTACCACATTTAGTATTTTTCAGTTGTAACAATTTACGTGTTGAAATTATAAATAATATTTTAAAAAATGTAACCAAAGTTATCTGCCTCCAAAATTTTTCTACTGCTGTTTTCTTCTAGATTAAAATTAAAGTTACTACCTACCTTGTGGCAAGCTCTTTTTGCCTTTCAAAAGCTCATCCTCCTCTAGAGCCTGATCTAAGCAGGAAACCTCTCTTAATTCAGTGAGGCTACAAGACTTTATAGACAGACAAAACCAATAGATGGGATTACTGCCTTACTTTTCTTAAGTGGAGAAAACCTTGCCATCTGTTAAAAATTCCCTGCATCCTATAATTTAGTGCATTTTCTTCATAAGAATATCATTCATGATAGTGAACATAGGAGCCATTTCCTATGTGAAGTCATATAAATGTTCTTTTTATCCTAAAAGTAACAGCTTATTTTAAGAGTATTTCACAATGCATGAGAAACATCATTGAATGGAGGGTTTGGTTTAGCAAGACCAGAGGGCACCAATATTTGTGTTTCTGCAGAGGAGAAAGTTGCTGCATTTTTAATACGCAGTTAAGAGGTTGTGGGACACGCTGTAATTGTACCTAGTGATTCTACAGACTGTTGTTCACATTCAGACTTTTGCTACAAAACAAACTGAATTTATGTGTGAGCTTAAGCTAATTGGACTGAAATATTCCAGCATTTCACCATCACAACATCAGTTATTTTTGCTGAAAATTATCACTGGACTGTGCAGCAGAGTCTTTGTGCTACACCATCACATTTGAGACTTTCTCTGTGAGACAACAATAAACTCAAATCACTGCGGGCTGATTTAAGGTGAAATTACAATCCTGTCTGTCAATTTATGCTCTGTGGAGCAGGAGGATTTAACAGCTACCTGACACAAGTTGAAGAGGGAGTTAAAAATTTAATCAGAATTCACCTGTAAGGCAGTAAGGAAACCAATACTACCTAGTAAGGCACATTTAGTACACAGACATTACTGGGCAATGCCAGTCCACTTGATCGTCCAACTCCAAACAAGCCTGAAGACAGCTGAAAATTTCAGCCAGTAACAAACATTTACACAGGGAAAAGGCTTGCAGATTGTTTTTTGTCACCTGTAATGCAGAGGAGAGCACACTGGTTTTGGCAAAAGTAGATTATCCAAAAAGACTACATTATTTAGTGACTTGCAACTGAAATTGGTTTTACTTATTTTATATTGCTCTATTAGATCACAAAGCCACACAGATTTTTACGTGTAAACAGATTTTAAGGGGTGATTCTAAGGCATGGTTAGGTGCTGTTACCTAGTACTGGAGCCCAAGGGAATGTTTTCTGTCTTTCCTTGAACTGAACTTTCCTGTAAACTTGCTGCCCTATAAACTTTACAGTAGATGGCTACAACCAAGCTGATAAGAAGCATGCATTCAAGGCATAGTTACCAGACGTGACATTGAAGCACTACTATTTTCTAGTTAAATCAAAGTCTGTAATGCCACAGTTCTATACATTTGGCTTAGAACATCAGAGTAACTATAATCTAACCAGTTCAGATTAATATATCACACCAACATGTGAAGTAAAAACCAGACCAGGGTAACCTTGGCCACTAAATAATAAGCAGCATGAGGAGGAAATAACAAATGAGAAGCTGAGTTTCAAATCAAGGAAGGAAAATCACAAAAATTCAGGCAGAATACTAGGTGGCTTTTTTGACCTTCTGTATGTAATTTTTTTCCATATGGCAAAGTCTGCCTGGAGCACAGAAATTTGGGCTAATAAGCTGTAAGTTGAGTTTGCATGACAGATTTTCATAATTAAATTAGTTATTATTAGTTATAAACAGTGGCTTTGCTATCACCAGTAAAGCTGAATGAATGCTTAATTTGATTGCAAAAATCAGGAATGAAAAATAGTGGTTTCTATCATAACATTTTATAATACCAGTCCCTTTTTACCCCTGCAAATCATACTGCAGCCTTCCAGAGGTGAATGAGACCTTTTCAGACCTTTGCAAAGAAAGTTCCATATCCAAATACAAGTAGTAGCTCTCAGCTAAGGCTCTCAGCCAGTCTGGCTGCCCTGTGCTGGCAGAGCTGAGGTCTGCCCTGTACAGAATGTTTGTCATACCCCTTGCTAAGCAGGGGAGAACTGGGAATAAAGTCAGGAAAAGAATTCTTTACACAGATGCTGTCCATCACTGTTGAAAAAAAGAAAGGTATGACCTTGGATTTAGCTGTCCTAAAAGGCTAAGATTCAGGAGAAATTGTTATAAATTCACTTACTACAAATGACTGGTATTTACAGTACATCCATGTTTGCATTCACTGTAGCTTTGAACCATTCCCCAGCTAGACCAATGGTGTCAAGGCCACTAAAAATTGATTGAAGTAGTAAGGATGTCTTAGGATGGTAAACAAATGAAACAGATTCTGTGTAATAAATAGTTTTCTCAGCACAGGCTCTACTATCTTCTGTAAAGTAAGTAGTTAAAAGAAAATCAATATGGAATGCAATACATTTCACACTAATGCTGGAAAATAGACATTCCTCAGAAAAGGATATAATAGAAGCTGTAAAGTATTAGGCACTATTAAAAAAGATAATCAACTAAATTTAATATCTATATTAGGATGACACATACTTGTTTGATGAAGTTAGTTATTTTGGCAGGTGTTCAGAAGCATCCTTATTTTTTTAGGGCTGGGCTTTCATATGGCCTTGATTATCTGAACAAATTCAAACGGTTTTATATCATTCTGTTACTTCCTGGACTGTACTGAGTTAAGGACTGTGTTCTGCTTAATGCCTTTGTAAATACAGGAAAGAAGTTAACTGAAAATAGAGCAGGAAAAGGACATGGGAATTCAGTCAAGCATGTAATAAGCAATGTCATGATTAAGAGAAAGAGGGTGAAAATGGAAAAATGCAAAACCCAAGCCAGACCTGCAAAAGCATTACTGTTTCAGGTAATATTGACATTAATGATGGAGTAAAGGGGGGCATTTTTCTTCTCCATTTATAGGTACATATCAAACTTCAGTATCTAAGTAAGGAAGTAATATTTTTTGTATCAAATCTGGGAGCTTATTTTTTTTTTTTTTACTGACAATGCAGAGACCTCTAAATGAGACAGTACAAATTACTCTTCTGATCTGTTAACTGGTTCCAGAATACTGTATCTCTTTTCACCAAATGTCTCCTGTAATAAAAAAAACCTTTTCACAGCATCATGAACATCACTGGAAATGGAGAATTACTACAAAATGTATACTAAATATTAGATAAACCTCAGCTTTTCATACAAATCTAGCCCAATCCATGAATCAATATTTCAAGCATCCACAAAACCATATGACAAATGAGGCATGTATGGTTTTGCTACTTTACCTGTTTTAACTCCATATTTTAAGGTGTCCCTATGTTCAGCAAGTATTGGTCTCAGGGGCTCTGGCTGGTCAGAGAGCTCCAGGCTGAGCTCCATAACCTTATGAGGGTGGTGAAATTCCAAGACTTTATTTTCTCTATCAAAAATGCGCATAATGTAATGCAGGACAATCTCTGCCACCTCAAGAAAAAGCTATTTTGTGAAGCCTTCACTATTTTTAGCAGGTAAAAAGCCTATGCAAAAATAAGAACATGCAAATCAGTGTTAAGCTTTAGCAGCTCAGCTGGGCTGGTCAGAGGCTGTTTTGGTGGCTATGAATAATATCCTGTTAAGTTTCTCCCCTGTGAGAAATATCCATTTCATAGGCAATCAAACAGCAATGGGGATGTAACTAAACCAGAAAGGCCAAAACATAGTTAGGAACATAGGGCCATAAGACATGGATATTTTTGCAACCTTTTTAATTATGCTGTACTTTGACAGCCAAAGTGCTGCAGAGTACCCATCTGACTTGTGGGAGACTTGTTGTTTGCTTAGTGACCCATGGGGAAGTTGAGGAAGGGTGAGAAGTGAAACAATAGCTTACTTTGCAGTCATTCCCAGGACACAGTGGTTTACTGCTCTTTATTTCCACCTTCCAGCAGCAATGATAAAGCATGCCTTTCAGCAAGAAAGGGAGATTTTGTCCATAAATTTTCCCATTGTTCCAGAGGTGGTTGCCAGAATCATCACAGTACTTTCACAGAAAGAAGTGGAGAGCGCAGAAGGTGAACATCTCTTATCTTCAGTGAGGTCCTGAAAACACTTTTCTTTGTGTTTACAGGGGGAGAGAGAGGCATGGGTGAAGGATGGGAAAAGATTTCCATGACATGCCTAGTCTCCCTCAATGCTCTGCACAAATGTTTTGTGAATCCACATCCTCAGCAAACTTCACCACCTCTGACTAAGGCAACAACCTCAACAAATACTCTTCACTCAGGCTTGCTCTGATGAGAGTAAAGTAAATTTTATTTCTAGATATGTTTTGAAGGGGAAGAAGACATAACAATTATGAAAACGACTGAGAGTATTGCAAAGAATGGTAATGCACAGAGGCAGAGTTTGGAGAAAGGGGATCTTCACACTCAGTGTCCTTCAATTCTTCACTTTCTCCTCTCTCACATGTGGTGGTGGTCCCTAAGGACCCTGCTGTGCTACCTGCCATATTAGCTCCACAGCAACCTACTGAGGCCCTGTGAGATTTTCCCAAGAGAGCAGGGGAAAAGGATGTGTTCTAAGTAGCATTTAAAATGCAGTAATCACTAATGACAACGTTTCTGTTTGTTTAATTTAGGTTACCTAGTGCATAGGTATTTGAAAAATAATCTCAAGCTCTTGGTGCAAGTCCCTCTTTCCTCACCCTCTTGTGGAGACTGTTGATGTGTGTTTTACTTGCTTCTCTAGGCTTAAAATGAATGTCTTCATCTGTAGAAATAACATCAGGATAAGGATGAAAGAAGAGGGAAAAGAATCCGAAAAAGCATTATTAGCTTAAGAACATCCATACCTATTAGCTGGGGTCTCTACCCCATTTAGCTGGAGATAGTATCTGGTACATGGCTATGAAAGTAACCTTTTGGTCTAACATAGGACTGATGCTGAAAAAACAGATTAGAGAAGCTGAAAACAGAGTGAGGCATCTGAAATAGCTCCCTTCATGTACAGCTTTATGTAGACAAGAGACCAGGCTTTCATTATTATATAATGACAAAAACTAAATGAAGCAGATCCACAAGCACCAAAGATGAAACCTGAAACCCTTAAAATTCTTTCAGTCTTTATGTATCTGATGAATCCTGTAACTTTAGAAAAGTTCCTAATAGCTAGTTTTATATATAATGAGAAATACTTCCCTTGAAGTGCTAAATTTTAATATACCCACAAAGCAGTAGATCCATTACCAAGTAGGTATTAATTGAAGTGTATTTATCACCAAACCATAGAAAGAGAATGTAGATTACTAGTAAGGAAATTATTAAAAGCACCTTTTGCAGCAAATACTATTTTTTTATTTTTCAAGGAAAGGACTCACCTGCATTTTAGACTTTAATGAGGCAAGGAATCAATAGCATGCTATCAAAAGAAACATATGCCACTTTCTCTTGAAGAGTATGATTAGCATTCCACAATTTAAAATAAGGGTTGTATTGATTCACTTAGTGCTTTTTCAGTCCTTATTCATGAAAAGGAGAATAGAGGAAACTTGAAAGGCTTTGCTTTCTTTCCTTCCACACCCGCCTCTCTCAATGAGTCATAATTATCAGTGAAAAATGGAAAATATTACATTTCACTGGTTTCTATAATTTTATAGATTTTTTTTTTTACTTTCCCATTGATTTGTCAAATGTTATCCACTTAAGTTTTTGGTTTTTTAAACTCACTGCAGAGAGGAAACTTTGTAACTTCCAACCCTGTACTTGTAATATGTCCACAGAAATAGCAGCTTTTAGGCCCTGTTTCTTCTGTAAATATTTTCTATCTTGTAGAGATGTTTTTATCCTAGTATCTGTCAGGGTTTTGATTTGCCAATTAAAATATCCTCATTTTCTGTTGTGAGACAGAACCAGGAGTAGAAGCAAGGCAGGCCTAAAACTTAAGAGGGTATAAAAAGAAATTTATTAACTACACAAAGAAGGAAAGGAAAAAAAAAATTCAGAACAAGATTTTCAGACCACTCTTTCCTTCCCTTTCACAACCTTCATAACAACGAAACAAACATACAAAAAACTACTTCAATTAGTTAGTTCCCAACTCAAACAGTCCCTTTTCCGTTCACTTTAGAGAGAGAAGTTTCCTCTTGTTAGGCTATAGGGATTTTTTTCCACAAGAAGGTAGAAAACAGTCTTCTCGTGGTTTCATTTTCACGATTTTTGCATCTGCCCAGAAACCTGCAATCGTGGCACTCTTCTCAACTCCACAGCCTTCCCAGAGNAAAGAGTTAAGATTTTTGCACAGGGAAAAGAAAAAAAAACCAAGGCTACAGTGCTGGAGCTTTGCCAGGATCTCGGAAGCCAGCCACACTGGGGAAGGAGTGGGGGTGAAAAAAGTGGCTGGGACTCTCACATCAGTCTGAGTCTCTCTGGTCACTGTCCATGGCCACCCCCTCTCTCTCCCTCTCTGCCAGGACATGCCAGCTCCCCAGACAGGGGGCCCAGCCCGGCCCCTGCCAGGCCCACAGGCCTGCAGTGGAGCCAGGCCAGGGCCCTGTTAGCTGCACTGCTGCCGGAAAAGCCAAGAGGGCTCAGTTCCGGATTACCTCCTTCAAAATGTGTGTTCACGGAGCGAACTAACTTTCTCCAATTGGTTCTTCACGCTGTCAATAATCAAACCAGCCTCCAATTGGTCACTATCAACTCCCAGGGGAGTAGTCACAGAGAAAACTTCTCTTTGAGTTTTTCCTCCCCAGGTCGAACTACCACAGTATCATAGTGCTCATTAGGTATGTTTGTGTTTTTGAATGGAAGATACTAATGAACTGACTCTCACATGCAGTTTTGTCTTTCTTGCTCTCTTTTCCATTGTAATTGAGAACTACAGATGATAAGAATTGTGGAGATTTTTCTACCAAAAGTTTCAGAGACAGAAAATGTCACTCAAAGTTTGTGCTAGAACCCCAAACAATATATTTTTCTGAAGTATCTCATAGTTTGCTTAAGCTCTCCCTTCGCTTCTTGAGCAGGCTGCTTGTCTAAACTCCAGCTCTTGGAAAACATCACTCCTGTATCATCTTTCTTTGTCTGTAGCAGAAGAACTGTATGAGTAGAACCTGTCCTACGGAGGGATTCAGAGAAACGAGGATAGTGAATGAAATACAGTTTCAGGGAGGCACAATAGTCTGAATGTAAGAGATATGGATCTTTAAAAGAAACCTTTCAAGTTCAATTTTCCCTTGTCTTATCAAACCGTGGGTTGACAGTGGAAATGTTGAGATACAGCTTGAGGGACAGGAGCACTAGTACAATTTGCTTTAGAACGTTTACTGGGATAGGTCTTGTTGATACACTCCGTTCTAGATTTGGGCTTATTTTCCAAAAATAAGTTTGTGAAATGGAACTGAAACATTACATTTTTGGTTAGCTAGTGGCAAGTTGGTACAGTGTTTTTGTCAGAGTTTTACTGCAGTAAAGAAGAAGTCTCTGATTGCTATACACAAAGAAATGAGGCGAACATCTTCGTGTTATCTGTTGGCATCAATTGCTACCTCCATACATGTGTACAGTAACATACATGCTCCCTGTTGCACATGAAGTGAAAAACCATGATGTCTGGCAAAAGCTGCCCATGTATTTTCAAGCCCATGGATTCCACATGTGCAGGTTTCAGGGTTTTCCTTTTAAAATTTCATCCCTCTGTTAGCTCACCTAATTTCCATTAATTTTAGCAGAAAATGTCTATACACCTCTACAGATTAAATGTTTGCCTTAAGTGACTGTCTAACATAAAAACCATTACAATTTACTAAACTTTCACTATTGCCCTCTGCTTTCATTAACTTTGTTCTCAGATAATTTTTCTATTATAAAATGTATATTGTAATAAACCAAGACTTTTGATGCCAGGATTATAAAATGTTTGACCTAAAGTTTAACATTTACAAGTTTATACTTGTATAAATTACCAGCAGTTGAAATTGCATGCTACGTCATCAGAAATGCAATTAATTTTTTCTGAGTATGATATATAATTTTTGATCTTATTATTGCTTTTGGAATTTGACAAAACTTCAAGAGACCAGACCAGAACCTCCCAAAAGATTTACTCCGTTTTCTTCTGTAAAATTAATTTACACTATATTTTCATCACTTCTCTCAGCCAGTATCTTAACCAGCCTGGAGATGAGACAGCACAGTCAGTAAGACACACAGTTGTACACTGCTGTGTTGTGTGCTACACAGCCCTTTGTTTACACATCCAAGAGAAACATCGAGCAAACAGATGTCTTGAATTCTGAGCTCAAGAATACTTTGAAATTAGCATGGCTGCTCTCTCAAACACAGATAAAGAACAAGAAAAACAGACATAAAAGGAAACATTCTCCTTCTAGGGCACCATCTTAAGGTCATATGAAGCCTCTTATATTCACGTCCAACATAAAGCATTTTCTTCATGGCCTTGCTCTCCTTAAAACTGGAATAATGCATCACTAGCCTACCTGCATGTGTGAAAGATAAATGCAAAATAACATCAAGAAGCTCTCTGCTCTCTGAATTCATTTGTAGAGAGGGAGCTGGGAGAGTTAAGAGGAAAGCACTTAGCTCAAAAGATTCATCAAATTAGATATCACTCTTGAGGCACAAACTTACATTCCATTTAACATGTTGGAAGGAGGCTAGGAGAAGGACAGAAAAGAAGCCTTTAAAGTGGCTGCTCACTTTCAATTTCCTCAGAAAAAGATAAGACAAGGACCACAATAAAGCCTGTCACAACAATTTTGGAAGCTGTAAAAGCGACGTTTTCCTTTCAAACAGCTCCTTTGAGCACTCCATGTTCTCAACAATGGTAATTGAACAACCAAGCTTTTACTGCTTCTGAAATGCTTGTCCCTGTTCCCTCTTTACATAGATCAAGGACAGTAAGAGGGTAATTACTGACTCAGTAGCAATACACAGCCCACCAAAAGCTTGAAAATCAGTAGATATGCCATTTTTATGTTCTTAGCCCTTAATTTGATAAAAAAATGGACTGAAGAGGGCTTTTGAAGCCATTGGCTCTTCTCTTTTGTCAAATAGTTATGTTACAGAAGTTAATTTTTTTCTCTTGATCTTCCTTTTCAGATTAGGACCTGCAATGTCCGATAAGGACCTAATATTGACCTACTTGACCACAGGAGGGTCATTCATGTTTAGGGATCTTCTTACTGTAATTACACCTACATTGCCTTTTTACTAGGCACTCCTTCATGCCTGCAGTGGTTCAGAGGCTTTTGCCTTACCAGATCTTCAATTCTCCCTTGGACAAGGTGAAACAGTACCCGTAGTGCAAACTGGCTGCTTTGCCTCCTAACCCAATGCACATCCACACTATTCTTCAGCTGGAAAGTGCAACCTCACCTACCCACAGCATGCATCTGCTTCTCTCATGACACCACTGCCACAGCATTCTCTGCAGAAGGCCATGCCAGGTGCTTAATCTAAGTTAGTGCCCATCATCCTGCCTCTTCTCCCGCTGTTCCTATTGCTCACGGGGATGTTACGGCATCATGACCAATTTTTGGGGGGAGGTGTGACATGAGCAAGGTTGCTTCCTCAGCTCCAGCTGCAATTTGTGTTACTTTAAAGTGACCATGCCATTCAACCATGGCCTGAGATATTTTAAGGTTTGTGTATAAGATGAATGTGCCCTACATGCACATGTACACGAATACCGAGCGAGTTTATGGTTAAAGTGACATGTTTCACAGCTCGTCTGCCTGTGTGGTGATGGCACCACAATTTAGGACAGCTTAGTGCACAGACTATTACAAACAATGGGAAACTCAACCCTGCTCAAAATAAAGGCCTAAAACCCCACTAAAGAGCATTCATTTAGTCTTCATGGAGATGAAAGCCCACATGCCTGCAGCTTCCTCAGCACCAGGGCACCACAGAGGCAGTTTGACAGCCAGCCTTGGCAAACTCTTCCACTTTCTCTCCATGTCAGCATCCACATCCGTCTGCATCCTCAAACCTGGGATTAGCTGCAGGATAGGGCTCCCTTTTCCAGGTGCTTCTCTGGTTTCATCTTTTAAACTATCACATTTGGAAGGTGTCATGACACTTGCAAAAACATCACTTGTTGCATTTGCCATTTTGTGTAAACAGTGCCCACATAAATGAATACCAGCAGTCAGACATAATACACTATGCTACATTCTTTGTCTTAATTGACAGCCCTTTGGAAACTTTACTGTTCTTTGTGTCTAATCTGGGGCTAGGCCATCCAGATAAAAATCATTAAATATTTGACACCTACTTGCAGAAGAAAAGAAGGAGTCTCTTACTTTGAATTTGCAATCTACAATGCAGGAAAAGTTAAAATGTTTAGCAAGTCATCTGAGTGACACACATACACAGGTACAATTGTGATTCACATCTTTGGATCAAGCCTATACAAGATATCTCAGTGTATTGCCTTTTATAACAGTATGCAGAAAAGTGTGACATGAACAGTAGATTGCAAAAAGAGGCTATAAAAGTCCCTTGATTATTGAAGTATGACCCTCCACCTTTGATGAGATAATCTAACCTCTTCATACAATTATGTCTGTGATGAGAACATGGAGTGAGGCAATGTTGAAGTGATACTGGAAATGCTATTTCAATAAATTACCAAAGGGAAGCTGCCCTTCTTTCTGCATTGCAACAAGCTACTTCAAAACCAACCCAAAGCAAACAAGCATCAACTGAAAGGCTGAAGTATGCAAAACAAAAAAAAGGAAGCTAGAACTACTGGTGCCTTCAGCATACAACTCTGAGTCAATGCCCGAAGCCATCCAAAATAAGCCTCTGGAGAGTGCTGAACTGTCCTTGATACCATTCTCTGATGTTAAACATTTGTCCCATTGTGTGATAGATAAGTGCTAATAAATACTTGCCTCACCAGAAATTAAATAGCTTTTGTTATAAGCACTGGGAAATGCTACAGAAACAGAATAAAGTTTTTCAAATGAGGTGTAAGAGGAGGGGAGGTGGAAGGGAGGAAAAAATATGTTGGACCAAATAACCAAAGAGTAAAGTAGGAATTTGGCCAGCTACAACAAAAGGCAAGACACCGAGCAGTGTGCAGATTTGAAGAGTAGAATAGCAGTGTGTACAGAAGAAATAAAGAAAAACCAACCTTTATAAATACAGGGGGATCACGTCTAGGGTAAAGGAGTGTTAGACATCTCAAAGCACCAGCGGGTTATTAATAACAAGACTTGACTACAAAAACATTTTTAAATCAAATAATAATGGCTTGAAGACTAGGAACCAAAAGCTGTCCTGGCTTCAACAGACAGGTCTTACACTCCATGGACTTTCCTGCCTGCTATTAATTCTGTGTGCATTCTCCAAAAGGAAAGCAGCTGTCCTGACTCCCTGCTGCTGGCATCAGAGAATGGGGCTCTGGGGACACTTCTTTCCCCAGGATGCATCTTCTCCATTCCCAGGGACTTCCTGGGGCATAGCCTGACTTCCCTTGATTCAGCTTCCTAGCTGATGCTATGGATCATGCAGAGAATGAAAACACTGCAGGGCTGCTCTCTCATTGATGCACTAAACTATCGATTCACACATTTCTGGAGTTTTAAATTATGTAAATCAGTAATCTGCCTGTAATTGAGCTAGGTGAGACAGAGAGACCAAGACCATTAGAGAGCAATGCTGCAAATGCAGCAATTTAGAAAACTGGTACTGCATACAAATGGTCTGCACACCAGACATCAGTATGCAGTATTTTTCTCCTTGGTGTATGAATGATGCCAGTTCAATCAGCACATACACGTGCCAGCAGCTGAAAACAACAAATCAAAGCTGCTAATAGTGCATTGACAGAAGCTAAATTTTAAAAATGTGCTTTAGAATGATACAGACTTATCAGTAATACCAGGAATACAAAACAACTACTAAATAAAGCATATTTGCAAGTGAAAAACTGAACATTTTGCTGTAGTGCTCATAGTACTCAGACATTTAGGAAAATTTATAAATTTTAAAACAGCCCTTTTTTCCCACGAGTTTTTATAACTACAATAATTTAATACTTTTTATTCTAATCATTGGGATGATATAGCTATGCTTTCAAATATAGTTTTTTCAAAAACTAAAACCCAAGTGACATTGGGAAGGATTATTCATGCTTCTAGTAAAAATGCAACAATGTGTGTTGCACACAGAAATATGCCCTACTAAATCCCACTAGGACATGCAGTTAAACCACTTTCCATAATACAGCAGTAGCCATAAGGCTTTTGTGTAAAATATAGAAATAGACTTTGAAATAGACTTTAAACTAAAATAGAATAAGGCA
Source organism: Rhabdornis inornatus (assembly GCA_013397075.1). Classification (NCBI taxonomy): domain Eukaryota; kingdom Metazoa; phylum Chordata; class Aves; order Passeriformes; family Rhabdornithidae; genus Rhabdornis; species Rhabdornis inornatus. The sequence goes on along the minus strand of VWZS01003373.1, from coordinate 1,099,531 downwards.
ACTTACACTCATCACAGAATAATGAGTTTCTCAAGTTGTGCAAGGTGGCTATTACTTTGAATAATGAAGAGATAAGGTTGTAAAATAAAAACAATAGTATGCTGATATTTAGGTAAATATTTTTACAAAATTCTAAAATTAAAAGTATTTAAGTTAAGCTGGATTTTTAAGAGTGGGATTTATTGTTTGGGTTGCATTTAAATTTCATAGAAAATCTGGAAACAAATTAATTTCCCTAAGTTTTTTTTTTTTTTAACTGAGACAATTTTTTGTCTAAAAGATTATGGTTGAAATTCAGAAAATTGCACTTTGAGTGTAAGCATTTTTTTTCCTATTCTGGGCTTCGTAGGACAAATATAGCAGAAAAATTATACCAAAAATCAGAATTAAAAAAAGGATAAAATTTTTTTCATTAATTCTTATTTAGAACAATTAATTTCAGTCATGTCATGGTCGAAATACATTTTCTCACAGTCATGTTCAATTTCTAAAGACATAGTTACTTTAAAAGAAATTTATATTTTAGCCTTTCTAAAAGCTTCAGTTAATTTTTGTTCCCTGA